>CAHIKZ030001114.1:1242500-1372500 GCA_903632075.3 Acanthosepion pharaonis
CCGTAATTGCATATGCTCGTTTTAGTGTAATGGGTATCGGCTTGGGGTGAAAACTCTGAGAGCCGAGTTCGTTAGATTCACTTACGCAAAAATACTCTTGGGAATGGTATGAATTCATCTTTTTACCCCCAGCTATGGGTTTAATAGTCTCTTTAGCTTTGCTTCTCAACCAGTCTGTCAGAGAAAGAAATGGCAACCTACTACAGGAAAAAAAAATCTGTCTCGAAAGATCGCCCAGACGTGTATCACGTATGGCACAACTGACTGTATTACGTATGATTTCGAGCGAATGAAGCCTGCAGATCGAACCTTGTGGACAGAATCGTTCATATGCGAAAAAGGAATGAGCAAATATATTTGACTGCGCCATTTTTTGTCTTAATATTGTTCTATCTCGAGATATATTGCTCGAAAATACAGTAATTGTGGCTTCTTTTGTTCTATCTGTCCTGAAGGAATTTTAATGCATTGAAATTTTTACGACTTTCTATTCTAACCAGAATTTACATCATTTGGCATTGCCACTTGATATCTAACTAGCAAGATTGTCTCACTTTTGTCTCTTCTTGTCTTTCTTTGTATGTTTGTCTTTCTTACAAACTCTTTTATTTTTTTTCCCTTCCTAACATTGTTTTTTTTTTTTACTTTAGATCTTCAGTTCGTCTTTCTTCCTTTGTAATAAAAAAATATAACAAAAACGTACAGATAAGGACTTTCAACAACACCAAGGACGATCCTTCTTCGAACTTTGTTACCTGGCGTTCCACATACTTCAAATAAAAAGGTTCAAACCATAACCATAACACTAACAAATATATAAAACTACATCACTTAAGGACTTTCAACAACACCAACAACTGAAATGAATAGCACATGTAACTGAAAGAAAAAATAATGACATAATCAAAATGTTGACGTTCCACACTACTTCAAATAAAAGGTTAGGAAGGAAACCCCCATCAATACTAGAAAGATCAATAACAGTTACTGGTCTTCAGAGGTCTATTTTTTTAAAAATAAACGTAATTTTTAACACTTATTACTCTATGAATATCGAATGCTTCCTTATAAGGAGGCGGCTAATACTATCATTAGAAATAAGAACAGATGCTACACTTTGTATTTACCTAACCTCCCGACTAAGACAGCATGTGACGCAAGGTGTTGTTTATGTGAGGTGCGTATACGTATGTATATGACCAAGTCCCCGCGACCATTGTCATAGCTGGCGTCAATATAACACCGACCCCGGCTTCTTCACCGAGTAAGATGCTGCGATAACCAGGCGCCTTCTCCCATCTCAAATGAAGAGAGGACAAATATTACACCTAGTATTTAGTTACCAACCCCCACTGGCACGATGTGGCACAAGGTCAGTTTAATGTGGGGAGCCTGAGCGCGTGCACCCGGGACAGACCCCCACCCCCAAAAAACCCCAGACCCCCCCACTCGCTCGGCTGGAATCGGTTTTTACTAGTGATCCCCCTTTTTTTGTACAGTGAGGGAGATACTGCCGCGAGCAGCTGTTCCCCGAGACTGGTCACCTCTCAATATTTTCCGCAAACAGAGAACCAATTGAGAAATAAAATATAGTTTATACGACCGGGGGCACATACTACACTTTGATCCTAGTCCAATGATCACGGGGTGAAAATGCGTAACTCGAGTAGCACTGTTTGTTCGGTGAATGAATAGCTAATGTTTCCTTATAAGGAAACGGTTAATATTACTGTTGCCATTATCTACTTGTCTTTGCTCTCTTTGCCTTCTTTGCTTGTATCTTCTCATTCACTTCCTTAGCTTTTCCAGTCTTATCTGTTCGTCCATTTTTTTTTTATGTAGAGGCTATACAACAAATTTTGCAATGAAACACGTAGCTCGGAAAAATAAATAAATAAATAACAAAAATATAAAAAATATGAAATTTTATTTTCAGTTTCATAAAATAAGTAAGTATACAAACAAAAAACAATCAAAATTAACAATAGTAAATATAATGTCGAAAAAAAAAAAAAACACTGGGAGGAGGTGGGGGGGAAACAATCTTTAACTTCCGTTGAAATATTCAGTCCGGAATTGAAATCGAATAACCGCCAATCCTAATTTTATTTTTCTTCACATATTCGTAAATAAGGAAAAGAGGATCTGTCTTTTAGCAGATCAGACTGCTCCAACGGATCACAGACGGAAGTTGAAAGAAAAGTGAAATATTTTTTTTTTTTTTTTTTTAAAAAAAAAAGAATCTTGTCAGGAAACTGGGAAAAAAATATCATAAAGTCGTAACCATAATCTCTGGCGCACTCGGAACCGCGCTCAAAATACTAAAATCAAGATTGGCTGAGTTGGAAGTTTGAGAAAGAACTAACACTATCCAACTCTTGGCAATGCTGAGAAAGGCGTGGCATATCTGATGAGTTCTGTTATTTTAATTCTATCAGCGATACTCTCCAGATATTTGAATGTGAAATTGCGTGTAATAATAATAATAATAATAATATATTATTATTATTCTAATTATTATTATTATATTGTCGAGTGTTGTTCATTTATATTTGAAGGATGAGGCACTCAAGACAACTTGTGGGTTATATTTAAATACTTGGGAACGCACTCAGACAGAGATCGTCCGAAGTAACTGGGTTACTCGTCCGGAAGTTATTTCGAATAAAACCCCCATCTACCAGGTTGTGTACTACTTTTATCAAAACCTGTTGCCATAACGCGCACATATGACTATGACGCGTGTGCTTGTTATACTCTTATAAGTTAGCGTCAAACTAAAGGGGTATATTCAAACAAATGAAGTCTCGTGCACGCCGAGAACGGAACTTTATAACCTTCTCAACAGATATATAGCAAGATGCGAGTAAAAACAGTAAAAGGCAACTTCTTGCAGTTTTCAATGAAATATAAATCCTTTCATTGGACAGAAGTAGGATTCCATGCTCGCTGAGAACAATTTATTACAACCTTCTTCATTTGTATCACAATAAACGACTCAAAAGCTAGTGGATGGAAACATTCTTACAATATCAGCAAGATATTAAAAAATGTTCTCAGGAAACAAGGGTGGCACAACGCCCACCAAGAACGGTTTATTACAATCGTCTCCACATACATAACAATAGGCGAGTAAAAAAAAAAAAGCTGAGGTTATCATTCTTACAGGATCAAACAGATACAAAAAAATGGCCTCAGGAAACAAGTAGGGACATAGTGCACGCCGAGAACAGTTTCTTACAACCTTCTCCACTTCTATCATAATTGATAACAAAAACAAATAAAGGTCACATATATGCAAAGAGAAGCCAGTTTCTCAATATATTGACCAAATAAGTCATTTTTTTCAAATCCATACAGAATTTAACTTTTATGACTGAAAAAAAAAAGTGCCAGTGTTTGTATTTCCGTCGGTCTGACAGAAACGAAAAATTTAACGAAAGATATACAGGTAAAGGGTCTAAATAATAGAATAATAATAATAAATGGGTAATGTGCTGGAGATTTCAATAGAGCTGTTCCCGCTAAACCTCCACCAACAGATACCAGACCTGATAATGATTATAATAGTTAGGAACAAACGAACTGAGTTTTGATCTCAAGACCCGCATTTATGTGAATGTTAAGAGATCAGAGGTTTCGAACAGAAATGTTTTTTTTTTTTTTTTGCCACAAAGAAGCCCTTTAACTTGATGATTTTCATATCTTAGATCGACTACATTGTAAAATCCCCCCGTCTTCCGGCTGTAAGCTAATCACGTTCACTAGGATTTATTTATGAAGAACCGTCTCGAACATTTCCGCTCAGACATTCTCTCATGTATTTGGTGAATGTCCACGCACACTTATCGCCATGCTTTTGGAGGAAAGAAAAATTCCAATGACATTTTTTGTCGCGTGAAAAATTGCCGATCTCGTTCTGAAAAATAAAACAAATAAGAAAATAAAAAATATGAAAAACGTATTTTTTTTTCGAATATTTTAGAAAATCGACACTCAACGATTCAAAAATTTATCGCGATAATCTATAGAGGAATATTTTGATGTTTTTCAAATGAGCAATTGCAGCCGAAAATCCAAATTACAAATCGGAGATTGCAAAATTAAACAAGTACAAAAATTTAAATATCTGGGAAGTTTTTTTTTTTTTCAACAAAGGACAGAAAATGCGACACTGAAATCCGATAGAACGCTGGGAAATATATACGTATTGATTTTCTAAGCATTGCTTAGATGTGGCACAAGGCCGAAACTATGGGGCACCCAATGAGGATCGAACTCACTATTCAGTCGTAACAGTTTTTGCAAGACAAGCTTGCTAACCATTACACCACGCCGAGGTGCCCTGGGAAATATATATGTATAGTGGAACCTTCGTTCCTGAAGGGCGTTCGTAACACGAAATGTTCGTAAACCGAAATTATTATTCCAATACCAATCAATGTAAAGAAAAAATTGAAAGTACAATAAAATTGGAAAAGAAAAGCGCACCACAGTACATAAATTTCGGTGGTCGACTCAGAAATGATTCCGTTCGGGTAAACTTGGTTCGGCAAGGTGATTCGAGAACCGAAATTTTGTTCGATAACCGAGGCATTTTCATCTCGAATTTTCTGTTCGAAAATCGACTTGTTCGACATGTGAGACGTTCGAGAACTGTGGTTGCATATATATATATATATATATATATATATATATATATATATATATACATATATATATATATATATATATATACATACATATATATATATATATATATATATATATATATGCATGCAATTTTTATACATATTATTTATATATTATATATACGGGGTACTTATTGGGAAATGCACAATATCAGTAATAGAGCTAACATATTTAGTTGGATTGATGTGAGTTTGTAACCCTGGGTTTCACGCCCTCTGCGATCATCATATATATATATATATATATATATATATATATATATATATATATATATATATATATATTAATCATTTCAACACAAACAATGCAATAAAACTACTAAGACGCCAGAGAGTTCTATATGTTAGAGAATGTGAGAAAAATACTATTAAAGTGAGAGAAAATTAAAAGAGCAAGAATTAATTAGGCAGAAGATAACGATTGACACTGCATTTAAAGATTTGAAGATAAATTTAACTAGGAAGCAAGAAGCCAGAAGTGTGTTCCACTTGAAATGTGTGTGCAGATATGACAACTATACTTTGACAGAAATAGTGTATTCGTTTTGTCTGGAATTCCAGATTATTTCCACAGTTTTTTCATTACTAATGATGGCTATATTCTTGACAAAATTCATTTAAATTTTGCCGCATTTATCGAATTTGCTTAGCTGTTTTCTAAACCACGTCATTATTTTCCGAACAGCCCAATGTCGCTATAGACTAAGCATATTTCTGTACAGCAAAAGCGACCTCTAAAGAAACTCACCGAACAATTACAACCGGACTTGTAAAATTTAGCCAAACCACGTCGGAAGAATTTTGATGAATATCGCCACAGCTGATTTCCGTTACAAATGTCAGTGTACAACTGTCCATTCCGACTTTCACCTGTAAATAGAAGATATCAAAGGTTTTATTGACTTACGTGTCCATTCTGAAAATCAAAACGTTTAGACAATTCAAGAGTTCAACAGAAAAGGAAAAGGAAGAACAATTGCATAAATGCATACGAACAGACTATAATGGCCGTTAATATATCATTGAAAGACTAAGATGTGCTTTAAACGAATATGGCCCTTTAAAACGGATAAACTTTTAAAACCTTAGGGACGAAGCTGGCAGACATGTGACACATACATTTTGTCATGTGACACATACATTTTGTTGTTATTACGTATATATGTTTGTGGATGTTCGCATTTTTCAGTCCACCAGTGTGAAGAAGGTACTAAGCATAAACTACAAGAAAACAGAATGAATAGTCATCAGTAAAAGGATGAGCGCGAAATACGATTTGCAGGTCGGGAACGCCGGAAGTTTAAATACATGGGAAGCATTCTGACAGAGGACGGTAAGTGTGACACTGAGATCCGTAGAGGTCTTGGGATGGCCAAGGACACATTCCAAAAGCTGGGCAGAATACTGCGAGACAGGAGGATTTCTTTGGTAACAAAGAAAAGAATACTGAGCTGTTACGCGACATCTGTCCTTCTTTACGGCAAGGAATGTTGGATGATTTCCTCAAAGATGAAGAAGAGACTCGAGGTGACTGAGATGTGGTTCTATAGAAGAATGCTAAGGATATCATGGACTGAGCATGTGAGCAACGATGAGGTCTTAGAAAGGATGCAAACAAGGAGGAGACTTATATTTAACATCAGAAAGAGGCTGCTGAAGTTTCTGGGACATATAATGTGGAAGGAGGGCCAGGAGAATCTGATACTCACGGGTCGAATAGAGGGAAAGGCGGACAAGGGAAAGCAGCGCGTGACACACTTGACACGAGCTTGAGCAGGTGGATGACAGAACGTGGTCAGAGGGAAGGAACTTGTTCAGATCTGCAAAGGATAGAAGGAGGTGATTGCTATAGATCCTAGTATATCTTACTATTTAGCCTATAGCTTGGGGAAAAGAGACGGATTCACACATTTCCCATCTGCCTTTGCGCTTAAGTAACGAAGTCAACTGGAAGTCGAACTCGGGTCTCCGCTTTCGCACTCCGAGACTCTATCCATTTCACCGTCCGCACACCTGTATGAAACAATAGATGCTAAGATGTCAGCAATGTTCGTACTGGTGATTATAGTTGAGTCGGCTTGCACAACACCGCGATGATCCGCACAAATAAAGTTAAGGAAAATCAGAGACATCCGGATTAGTACTGTTTTTGTTATTTAAATACTTGAATATTTAAATACTTTGCGTATTTAAGTTAAAAACAAAAATAATCATCAATGATTTACTTGCTACTTACCGAAAATAAAATATCTATCTCCAGACTTCATCATATCAACATGACATGCGGGCGGCATAACCAAATCTACAATACTACTGTTTGTGACATTTAGAGTTTGAAGATCACCCTGAAAAAAAAATTAAATTTTATTAGTGCGATAAAAAGGGGCATACTAAAGGATAATTCACAACAAAAAAGAAACAATTCGCAAAAAAAAAGGAACAATTCATGGCAAAAAGAAAAAAAAATTCAGAACGAAAAAAGAAACAATTCGTGGCAAAAAGAACCAATTCGCAACAAGAAAGAAACAGTTCATGACAAAAACGAAACATTTCACCACCAGAAAGAAACGGTTCATGAAAAAAAGAACCAATTCGCAACAAGAAAGAAACAGTTCATGACAAAAAAATATATATGTATTGCCGTAAAACTCTAATATGGAAACATAACAGCGATTAAATGAAAAAAGAGTTAAGCTGGTTTATTTGTCTTTTCTTATTAAAAAGAATGAAATATCTATTAAAGCATGACCTAAAAAATGTTGTTATAGCTTAACAACATTTTTAAGATCATGTTTTAATAAATATTTCATTCTTTTTAATCATTTAAGTATTATTTAAGGATAAGAAAAGAGAAATTGTTAAGGAGCGGGAACAATTTAAAAATAAGTAATGAAGTAGACAGACGTTAATAACTGACAATGCATTTCAATTTTGAAGATCAAATTTGGCTGGAAAGCAAGAAACCGCAAGAGAGTTCCACAAGGGCGAAGTGCGATAAAGAAACTGTTAGCATAGAACTTACGGTTACATCTAGCCAACTCAACTGTAAATTGATGGGACCTTTCCACCAATCTAGTACTGCGCTTAAATTGAGAAAGTCTAGGTAGCATAGCGGAAAGTTAATCCGAACAATTACCATTAAAGTATTTATAGAAAAGGTACAGGGAAACTACATTACGGTGGTGAGAAAGTGACTGAAGCCGAGATGCCAGGTTAGGACAAATAATATTGTGGATTTTTCTTTGGATTTTATCAAGAATGACTAAAGTGGAAGCACCATATAAAGTAGCTGCAATATTCAAAGCATGGGCGAATGGTGTTTTTTTTTAAATATGTAAATTAGATTCTGGATAAAAAAATGTCCAGATATATCGGATATATACATAGTTTCTCCCATACAACAAGGCATATTTGGGCACCTCGAGGTAGTGTAATGGTTAACAAGCTTGTCTTGCTCGATCAATTATGACTGACTAGTGACTTCGATCCTCACTGGGAGCCCCATACTTTCGGCCTTGTGCCACATCTAAGCTGGACTTAGAAAATCACTGTAGGCACCTCGCGGTAGTGTAATGGTTAACAAGCTTGTCTTGCTAGCACAATTATGACTGAGTAATGAGTTCGATCTTCACTGGGTGCTCCCATACTTTCGGCCTTGTGCCACATCTGAGCTACGCTTGTAAAATCCCTGTGGGCACCTCGAGGTGGTGTAATGGTTAGCAAGCTTGTCTCGCTAGAACATTTACGAATGTGTAGTCAGTTTGATCCTCACTGGGTGCCCCTTACTTTCGGCCTTGTGCCACATCCAAGCTACGCAATTATTGGGCAATGTTTCGAGTCGCCTAGTTCGCGTTTGGAAAAAAAAAAAATACGCAGTTTAGTTCGCTATAAAAAAAATACATAGTTTTAAACTTTTCTTTGAATTGCGTTTACCCAGAAGAAAAATCTTGGAACAGTTTTTTAAAGTAGGAAAATTTTATGCGTAGTTAAAATCGCTAATGTTGATTTTACTGGAAATGTGCAAGAGAAGGACCCGAAATTTCTTTTATCAGACGGGTTGTAGGGGTGAGACATGTGGTTCAAAAAGTTTTGAAAGGCCTGCAAAACACATGTTTCTTTTTCTTTTCTTTTTTTTTAAGGAGTTACCAGACAAAAGTTTGTTTTTACAACTTGACTGAGAAGTTACCACGCATCTGACATATTTATCAAATATTCATTTTTTGATCAAGGTTTATTTCGGCCTTTAAAGAATTCCCTTTTATGAAACAATTTCTATTCCAGGAAAGACTAAAATAAATAAATAAATAATGCCAGCTGCTTTTACTGATGTTCTGGAGAAATCTGTTTATCAGAAATTACTCAAAGCTAAATTTTGAACCATAACTGTGGTCAAAATAGAACAATTGCGGTGAAAGCATATACAGAAAAGGCAAACAAATTATTAATGCAATAATGCCTTGCAACCCCCCCCCCCAAAAAAAAAATTCCGATCACAAATTTCTTTCGGCTTTAAACAAAGAGTTGATAAACAAGCAATCATCGAAAATCCAGCAAAATTTGCTTTGTTTGCCGATCAAATAATAATAATAAAAAAAAGCCCAAAAAACTAAGGATAATAAAAATCAAATCAGGAAATTATCGAGAGCTAACCAGATGACAGCATTACGAAAACTAACAAGAATACTGAGGAGGGTGCTGTAGTTTTGAGGAAATTTATTGACATTTAACATTTCGCTTCAAGCAAGGCAATAATGACATTAATCGGCAAAGATTTACTGGTTGGTAGTGGAAGGGAATTAGAAGACTTGGTGAGAAGAAAGGACAATAAAGAAACAGCGATTGACAGTTAAAGGAATATGGCGATTGACGTTAAATTTTTGAAGATTGCATGTGGCAGGGAAGCAAGGGTTCGGAAAAGAGTTTCACAGGTGTGAAATACGAAGAAAGAAATTACTAGAATGGAACTTAGGCTTACATCTAGGTAGTTTAACGATAAAAACAATGAGATCCATCTGTCAAACGAGTAGTACGCTTAACTTAATACGTTCAAAGGAAGGAAGATCATTAGATAGATAGATAGATAGATAGATAGATAGATAGATAGATAGATAGATAGATAGATAGATAAATAAACCATTTTCAAATAGCGACAGAATGAAGACCAGCTCCCGAAGAGAGGAATACGGGATCAAGTCTTGTTGAAAATATATTATATCTGATTTTATGTTGTTTGTTTCAGCGGTCGAGATCGGATCAAAAAAGTATTGGAATTGTTGCTATGGTAACGGAACTAAAGTGAAACCGCTAGGCATAAATTGACCTAGGAGTCTGTCGCACAGGAACACTCAGTTATAACGTTCTCAATTAATTCTGTTGATTATAGCAGTGCTTGGAAGGAAAGTGTGTAGAGTGCGGTCTTCTCACCACACCGATCAGTGACGATGTCTTGTGCAGCAGTTTTTAACCAATGACAACATTCTCCTGGCCCGACAACCACCATATTCCCTAGTTCTCGCTCCTTACTACTTTTTTTTTCCTCTTTCCAAAAATCAAATCCTATTTGAAATTTAAAAAAAAATAAATCTGAAAACATTTTTATACATAAACAATTACTAAATTATTAAACTGACCAATTATAAGGAAAATCTTTATTATTTACCATTTTATTAATTTTGAATCAATTGGCAATTAGTCGATGTTTTTCCAACCATTTCAATAAAAAATCTATTAAATAAATAGTGTTTACTATTTTTTTCTTATAAATTCTCAAGAAGAAAGAAAATGTATAAATTTAATGTTTTATTACAATTCTAATCATGGCCTTTTAAAGCAATAAACATTGCCGAGGAGTGAAGGTAGTTAAAATAAGAGAATGGAAAACCGTTCTTTTGACACATCAGTTTGGCCCAAGTTTACCATAATAATAATAATTGTATCAACCCAGCTTGTTCGGATAAAAATCAATAATAACAACAACAATAATAATAATAATAATAAACGTAGTAAAATTAGTACAGTGTAACCCGGATATAAGAGAGTTGTCGGGACCGGAGAAGAAGTCTCTTATATCCGGGTTTCTCTTATATCCGGGTATCTTATATCCGGGTTTCTCTTACATCCGGGTTACACTGTATTATAATATTATAAATGAAGATTGTTTTGGCGAAAGGGTCGAGTAAAAAAATAAGAAAAAATAAGATAAATTGAAATAATGAAGAGTGTATCGATCCAGAGGGTTAGGGTGATAAAACAAAAATAATTTTATGATAAACGTAGTAATAAAATAATGGTAATAATAAAGAGCCTATCGACCCAGAATGTCGCGATAAAAGGCAACAATAAAAAAGATGGAGTAAGACTAGTCATAAAATAAGAATGATATTGAAGAGTCGATATATTCAGAGGATTAAAAAGCAAATTGTATTTTTTAAATCGGAATTACCCCAAACAAGGCAATAAAGCCACTAAGACACAAGGGATTATTGGGTGGGAAATAATTAGAAAACAGGGTCGAGAACATAAAAGTACTTACCTTAAATACTCTTGTAATCTTCACGGAAAATCCGCTTCCGACTTTCAGGTCTAAACTTTCTTTCACCCTTACTTTCAACACTGGAAAAAATACAATAAAATAATTACAACAACTCGAAAATAGCAGTTAATATCGACAGGTGACGACTTCACCCGATAGCACATTTATTAAATTTATCTGTGTGGATGAAGGAATGTGTGTTTGTATGTGTGTGTGCGTGCGGTTAATAAAATCGGTTAACCTGGGTCGAATTTTGACTGAGGTTACGTAATATTACTTCACACTACCCCTTTGCAAAAGTGATGACTCATCCTGTGTTTTTGGCACCTCGCTAGGTATATGGACAAACGTCTCATAACTAGTCTCTCAAGAAGGTTGACGGTATAAAAAAAAAAGAAATCGCTGTATGAGCACTGCTTCTTAACTCTCTATTCAGGCACGATCAGTAAAACGCTGTTACAACCATACTCAACCTTGACAGAAAACAAATTTGTGAACGTACATATAGGTAGACAGATAGTGGACTTTTCACCTTCGTCTTGGTAAGCATAGTTTAGTTGGGAACAACGCTGGATAAAAGCCAATGAGGATAGAAAGACTGCACTAACCTGCCAAGTAGGGGCTGGGGGCATACTGGCCTCCCAGAATTAGCATTCGAAATCTTGGCTTTTTATCTGGGATATAACGCCAACGCTATTTGATATTTACTGAGATTAAATGAGTGTGGTACACGGCCATAATTATTGGGCACCCAATGAAGATAGATCTCACTAGTGTAATAATGATTTCCGATAAAAGTTCGTTAACCACTACTCTATAACAAGACTTTGGAACAGGCATTACAATGACAATTTCAACTGAGCCAAACAGGAAGAAAACTTAAAAAGAAGAAGAAGAAGAAGAAGGAATAAAAAGAAGAAGCAGAAGAAGAAATAAAAAGAAGAGAAGAAGAAGAAATAAAAAGAAGAGAAAAAGAAGAAAAAATAAAAAGGAGAAGAAGAGAAAAAGAAGGAAAAAGAAGAAATAAAATGAAAAAGAAGAAGAGAAAAAAGAAGAAAAATAAAAAGAAGAGAAAAAGAAGGAAAAATGAAAAGAAGGAGAGAAAAAGAAGAAGAAAAAGAAGAGAAAAACAAAGAAAAAATTAAAAAAAGAGAAAAAGAAGAAAAATAAAAGAGAAAAGAAGAAGAAGAAGAAGAAGAAGAAGAAAAAGACAGGCATACAGATAAACTTTAGAGTAATTAACTATGGCTTGGCTATTTTGAGGGGGTTTTCTTGGAAATTTGAGATTAAAATCTATCAACTACACTTCTGCACTATAACATATAAAAAATAGTGATCAACTTAGAGGTCAGGTCAAATAAAAATCTCGGATGAGCGGCATCCCCCCCAGATCACGATAGAATCGCCAATATCAGTGAGAAAGAAGTAAAAGTGAATCAAAATAGTCTTCCAGCTCAGAATTCTAGTTCTCCAAGCACCTTTATTGAAACTGAGGTGTAACTCTAAGCTGCACCTTTCTCACTGTACTTAAAGGGGAAGGATCAATCCTGAGGCGCCACAAAAGAAAAGCAAAGTGTCAGTGAAAGTGGACAATTTCCGTCATCACAGGGACGCATGCGCACAGGGCTCCGCATGAATTGTGAAGCTTGTGCCAAGCCTACTATTGTTATGGTGCTTATGCAAACAGTTTGCAACACGGAATTGTCTCATTTTAGCCCACAAAAGTGAACATAATATAACGCATTATTAGTTATCAACCAATCCGAGTTTTAATTAACCAATTGTTCTCAATAAAAGTAAACCTTGATTGGAGCCATTAATTTCTAACAAACAGTCAAAATCAATTTTCAGTAATAAGTTGTCGGTTAACTGGCTATAGAGTAATGGAAAACGTGCCAGTTTTACTTCTGAGTAGTGAGTTCGATGTTCACAGGGCATCCATGCTAAGCTTAATAATAAATGACAAATTACGGAAAATATGACACCAAAATCCGAAAGCGCATTGGGATAGCGAAAGATGCCTTCTAAAAGCTAAGCAAAGTATTAAGAAACAAGAAAACTTTATTAAAAAATAAGAAAAGTGTGATGACTGATTAGTTTTTCACGACTTATCGACTCTTTGCAAGTTATTTAAAGCCAGAAAATATTTTTAGATTTTTAAGATTTGTTTTGAGATAATAATGATTTAGTGATACAAGTTTTTACTAATTAATCCATAGCGGGTAGGAGGAGAGGTGGATTCAAATCGAAAAAGAGCTATTATGCAATATTCTTCCTCTTTGGCAGTGAAAACGCGACAATTGTTTTACAAAAGAAGAGAAGACTTGAGGCAATAGAGATATCTTTTTTATTATTACTAATTTTCACCCTGCACAAATTCCTTTTCTGAAGTGTTTATATTCCTTTCCTGAAGTGTGTATCCAATTTTAAAGACTCTTTCTCTCTCTCTCTCTCTCTCTCTCTCTCTATATATATATATATATATATATATATATATATATATATAATAGCTAGGAAAAGACCATAGAATGGAAGAGAAAAAAATGAATTTCAAGAATCTAGAGTTCAATAAGATTCAGACCCAGTAAGCATTCCCTCTGTTTACAAAGGGAAGGCCCACGGGATCTGATATACAATGTATATCAGATTTATAAACAGAGGAAATGCTCACTGGGTCTGAATATTATTGGACTCTAGTTTCTTGAAATTCATTTTTTTTCTCTTCCATCCCATCCCATCCGTTCATTTAATTTACACGCTTTTATAAATTTTCTATTCCCAGAAAAATAAACTTGATAAGTCCTGGGACGAAAGCGGATGTTTATTTATTTATTTTTTAGCTTTTTCTTTTAAAATACCTTATAAAATTGATCTTTTCCTAGCTATTATTAAATTCTGTACCACAAAAACTTATTTTATATATATATATATATATATATATATATATATATATATATATATATATATAATACAAAATAATATTTGTTCAGCTATAAAGCATTGAGTACTTAAGTACTTTTTGCCTCCCCAGTGTCCATATTTTATCCTTAGTGTGTAATTTACTTATTGTTGTGGTACGATCCACCTAATTTACATAGTGGAGTACCGGCTATATAAATATGGGTTGGTACCAGGAAGACGATGGAGGAAGTAAGAAGAGATCCAACCCAGAGACTCTGCCCGACTGCGATTAAGTCAACCCATTCTACAGGAACAGTCTTCCCAAGAATATACCAAACTAACTGTAAATATTGTGTACCTTTTCCTTGTTTCAATACATTTTGTTTACGTACATTTTGTGTTGTATAATTATTATTCCATGCTTATCCAAGCTTCAGCACTTATAAAATAGAATATTCTCTGTCTGAAGAGAATATGGAATCATACATCCATTGAAAAGGAATTGTTAGATGAATTGGATGCAGAAGCAATTATTGGCAGATTCGAACAATCATCAAGTGTGAACGATTTTCTCTTCATTAAGCGGATTGCATACAATCCTCTATTCTGATTTTGAACTGTTAATGTGTAAATCGAAGCAGTATACTCTAACATAATCTATATATATTTGGTATCTACTGCTAGTACAGTACCTATACACTGTAATTACAAAAAAAGAAAAAAAATGTACGCTGTACACATGTACATCTTAACTACACGTAGTCCCGGGTAGACTATAAACTACATCCGGTATGTAAACCACCTCTTCTATTCCAACAGCTTCTTCTCTTGCACTTCCCGACAGTGGAACTCCCTTCCTCTTACTTGCTTCCCTGATAGCTATAATCTTCAACAATTTAAATGTAATGTCAATCGATATATGTTACAGTTTTTTGTGTATATGTATGTATATATGTAACTATTGAGTTAGTCCAAATGCCTTCACTCGCTTTATAGTCTACCAATAAAAGGTTAACCAATCAGAAGACGCAGAACATTCTATCCGTCGTGTATAAAGGCGGCCATTTTTGTTTACCCTACCCGAATGACCAGTGCCAACTTGTCAGGCGAAGATGATAGAAGGAAGAACTACGCTCTGCTACTTTGCTGCGATATCCACTGCTAACCTGAACTACACTTTCCTACTGTCTCCGAAATATTCACTTCTAACATCTGGATTCTATACTCGAAAACGACCGTCATAAAATGTCTAACAATATATTCTATTGCCTTGATCTTCATTCTTCTTTTTTATCCTTTCCTCAAAATATACCGAGTCTTTTCCTTCACACTCTCTGTAGTCCCTTGTGTACCAGTGGCACTCCAGCCTTGCTTGGAGTGAAATGCTTAAAAATATATCTACACTGTAATTACTCGGAAATACACATTTAAAAATGTAATTGTGCCCTTTTTTCCATATGCATTTGTTAAAACTTTAATTTTATTTGTTATGAAAATTAATGATAGCATTGTAGTTGTGGAACACATCCCTTTGTCTACTGGCAATCAATATTTTTAGACCCAGTCCGCTGCTGATAATTCTTGCTTATACAACACCACACAGTAACCCTCTACCTTGAGTAGCTCTTGGGCCTTGTACTGGGTGAACATTAGTGTAATAAAAACCGAAACTTGAACTTGCAGATTAAATAAAATTGTCAGCAGACATTTCTGACCGGTCAGAGAGCGTTAAATATTTTGGCTACGTCACATGATTTTGCTCAGTTTATTTATATCTATAGTCTCGATGATCAGGGCAGGTGCGTAACTACCTCCGACCCCTGAATCCCCGACCAGGGTGGGGCCAAGCATGATTGATAGGCCTCGGGAAGTGCTTTGTGATCTTGCCTATTTTAAACATTTGCTTTTCTTCTACATACATTTATAGACATTACAAATTAAGATAAGCACAACTGAATATTAAAGAATGAAAACTTTTCGCAGATTTTGATGTCTATCTGGGATTTTTTTTATCGAAATCCATGAATTCGTTTTACTCAGGTTGAGTCTCAAAAAGACACTATATAAAATTAACTATTTCCTATGCATATTGTTGAATGTGTTAAAATTATTCAACTTTTTAACAAGAAATATCTCAAGTTGATGCTTATATTTGCCATAAAACATTAATTAATTTAACACAGAATGATCTATTGTGACACATCTTGAATTTGTATTTAGATACATTCTATTTATTTTTCATTTTTCTAGTTCCCAGACTTCATGAGTTCAAGCGCCCTACGAGGCTGGCATGCCGCTCTCACCCCTTCACTGTCGAAACTCCTAAATGTAGCCGTCTCTCCTACTCCAATAGCTTCATATCTCGCACCTCTCGCCTGTGGAACTCCCTTCCCTATTCCAGTTTCCCTGAGAGCTATAATCTCCAGCTATTCAAATGTAATGTCAATCGACATCTCCAGTTGCCTTGATCTATCCACTACCCTTCTCCTCATCCTTTCTTCTATTACTCCTATATAATCTTGCTCCAAATTTTCTGTAACCCCTTGCATCCTAGTGGCTTCCCGCCTTGCTTGGGGTGAAACGCTTAAAAAAAAAAGAAAAAAAAAAGTTGAATTGTTCACCTATATTGCATATGATCCATTATTATACATAATTAGGTTACAATAAAATTTGTATTTTATATGAATACTAACCTTACTAAAATTGAAATGTAGTAGAGTGTGGCGGTGGCGAATCATAGATTGGGTGGTACAAGACGCAGTTAGTATTCACGCATATACAGGCCATGTCGGTAATTATATTGTAAAATCTATCTAACTACCTATTTTGGATAGAAGATATGATGCGCTAATCTATACATAAGATTAATAGTGGGTAATTTGCGTCAAGCTTTTGCCGTGTCAAGAAAACGCGTTTGTTTTAATGTTTGTTATGAGGTAGATTGCACGCGAAAGAAGCTTTAAAATCTACGTTTTCCGAACCTCCAAACACGTCAATATTTAATTTAAACAAAATCTCTTACGTCATTAGCAAGCGGAAGAATTTCAAAATCATACTGAAAAACCTCTAAAAAGTGAAATAACATCCATTATTTACACTATTTACATGCGGTCTCATAGGGCAATAGTCAGAATAGTAACACAGTGTAACCCGGATGTAAGAGACCCGGATATAAGAGAAACCCGGATATAAGAGAGATTTTCTCTGGTCCCAAATTAGAGCCTGTGTTAATGTATCTAAAATAGACCAAACCCGGATATAAGAGAAACCCGGATATAAGAGACTTCTTCTCCGGTCCCGACAACTCTCTTATATCCGGGTTACACTATATATATGTATGGAGAAGGAATATGTATACACATACTAGCAAAAATATTCACGCACACTCAATACACAAAAATGGAGATAGGTTTAAGAAGATACAAAGGTCATAAAAAGATAAAAACGAAGATCTCCTTTCTTTGCCTTTTCCTCTGATTAATGATAACAGTTTTATTGTCCTTAAGTAAAGGAATGCTTTCGCCACAAGTCCAAGAAACATTTGGGTTACTACTACACACAAAAGACAAAGGCTGAACATCGGAAAACATATGGAAAATTAATTCTTTTTATAATATGTGGAAATATCCACTCTTTGACTGATGAAGGTCGCCCGAACGGAAACCCGTGTAGCAAAAATCTCTTCATTAAAGTATAGTAACACAGTGTAACCCGGATATAAGAGAAACCCAGATATAAAAGAAACCCGGATATAAGAGAGATTTTCTCTGGTCCCAAATTAGAGCCTGTGTTAATGTATATAAAATAGACCAAACCCGGATATAAGAGAAACCCGGATATAAGAGACTTCTTCTCCGGTCCCGACAACTCTCTTATATCCGGGTTACACTGTAGTATAAATAATAACTCATCATGCCAGAAATTCAGATGTAAAATATTAATTATAGTTATTTTTTACCTGTCAAATCTGAAAGAAAAATAATGCTTTATTTATTTATGCAAGTTTCAGCTCTCCACAGCGTTACGTATATCGGCATTCATCTGCGCACCCACGCCACGACAGAATGTAAAAAATGTCGGAGTTTAAACTGGAATTTCGGAAAGCCGCGCAAAAATTGCCCAAACCTCCTCGGCACTTCCTCTTTTGGGGGCGCCTCAGGCGCCGGGTAATAAACCTAGCTCCCTCTCGAAGGAGAGGTACTGTCTGCGAGAATGCCAAAACACCACTGAAGCTAGTGCTTAATATTCTTTTAAAGTTTCACAACATAATTGACAGGTAAAGGGGAGTACTTAAGTACAGCTTAGATGTGGCTCTCCGCAAAAAAAAAAAAAAAAAAAAAAAAATGGTGAATATGGGTTTATTTTCGTAAGGTTTAAGATACAAATTTTCAAAACGTTTTCATTTGATATAGCATCGTTTTTTTTTTTTTTTTTTTTACCGAAATGATATATTGAAATATTTTTCTTTATAAAAAGTATTTTTCATCAATACTTATTCAGTTAACACACCTGCGCCGCTATGGTCACCTCTCCTCTCCATCTCACAATTGTGGTTCATGATGACCTTCAAGGCAGAGTACTGCAATAGCTTGCCGGTTCCTATTGCAACGGGGGATATTCAAAAGTTAAAGAGGCAAAACTTACGAGGCAGATGTGGCACAAGACCGAATGCATGTGTCACCCATTGAGGATCGAAATCACTACTCAGTCGTAACTGTTTTAGCGAGACAAACTTGCTAACCATTACACCGTCAAGGTGTCAAAAAATTGACTATCTAGGCCAAACTTAGATGTAGCATAAAGCCGAATGTATGGGCCACTCAGTGAGTATTGAACGCACTACTATGACATAACTGTTATAGCGAGATATGCTTGCTAACTATTATACCGTCAAGGTGCCCAAAATTGATTTCTAAGCCAAGCTTAGATATGGCACAAAGCCGAAAGTATGGGCCACCTAGTGAGAATCGAACTCACTATTCAGGCGTAACTGATCAAGGGCACTATCTAAGTAACGCATTTATGAATTGCCCCTTAATTAAATTACGTTATATTTACGACATAAGAAAATAAATATATTAAATATATCGTGTTAATAAATTAAAATTGTAACTCTACAACACACACACACTCATTCACTCTTTCTCACACACACAAACACACTCTCACGTATATAAGTAATATCGGTCATTCACATATAGGTTTAATTATTATCAGGGAAGATACGAAGAGAGTAACATTCTGGGGATATGCATACGGCATTGATATTAACAGGACGATTTAATTTGCTTCTGTCTGCTTAATTAGAACATACATGCACAGAGTGTAGAATAAGCCGGGTTTTGAATGTATAATTAAATTCCAAAAGCAGGATTTCATCATGTAAAGAAAAGAACGTATATAGATAAAATAATAGTGTTTACTTACCGAATTCATTATCGCAGTAGTGTTGCTGTGGGTGTTTGTAAACACATGTACAACATAAAGCTCCAACCATGAACATTTGAAACAACACAAACCTCAAGAGATTTCCACCTTTGCACATCATGATGTTTGTATTTTCTTGAGATGAACCGTTAAAGATTTAGAATTATTTCTTTTAAAGACACTGCTAGCGTCTCAATAATAATAATAATATTATTAATTAATAGCAAAAAAATCTCATGTAAGTAAATGCGAGCTTTTACGGTTGAAATAGAACGCGTCCCACTAAGCCTCGTCGTGCTGTAGAGGTTCCTTCTTAAACAACTAGCTAAGTCCAGAATCGCTCTCTTTATATACAAAAAGTTTCGTGCCTGGGAAAGAGACCACCCACTCATGCAGAGCGTTATTCGCTCACATCCGGACTGAGGGGTGATTCGTTCGTCTTTTCGTTCGTAGTGATAATTGGAAATTAAGAATTACAGGCAGATATTACGACTCCAAAGGAGTTCCTGTGACTAATGCTAAAAATTATCCTCTTGACATTATTTCAATGTAAACACAAATTCAATCTTTTTCCGACAACACACACACATACACACATTCTCTCTCTCTCTCTCTCTCACACACACTCACGTATATAAATAATATCGGTCATTCACATATCTCGAAACGATTTACAGTACACACACGCATGCACACACGCATACACACACGCGCGCACACACACACATGAACATACTCTCCCCCTCTCTCTATCACAGACATATTCACGTATATACGTAATATCGTACACTCATACGTCTTTCTTTAAACTACACACACACACACACACAAACAATTTCTCTCTCACACACACATTCATATACGTAATATCTTGCACTCACACGTTTCGAAACGATCTATAAACACACACACTCTCTCTTTCACATGTACACACACATATACGTAATATCGTGCACTTACACATCTCGAAACAATCTATACACACTCTCTCTTTCTTACACGCACATACGCTCACACATTCTCCCACTACATACCCACGTATATACATAATATTATGCACTCACACATCTCAAAACTATCCACACACACACACACACACGCACACACATACGTATATACGTAATATCGTGCACTTACACATCTCGAAACCATTTACATATTACACTCTCTCTTTCTTACACGTATATACACACACACTTTCTCCCAACTCACACCCACGTATATACGTAAATATTATGCACACACATCTCAAAACTATCTGCACTCTCTCTCTCTCTCTCTCTCACACACACACACACACACACACACACACACACACATAAACAGACACACGTTTATACGTAATATCGTATACTTACACGCCTCGAAACCATCTACACACACACACACACACACACACACTCTCTCTCTCTCTCTTCTTCTCTTATTCTTACACGCGCATACATGCACACACTCTCTCCCACCACACACCTACGTATATACGTAATATCATGCACTCACACATTTCAAAACTGTCTACACACACATCTACACACATGAACACACACACTAATAGATATATGCGTGTTTACGCTTGTATAGGATACATCAGTAAATCCGTAGCCTTCTATGTCAATGCACTTAATTTGTTGTGGAATATAGTTACATCAATAAATCTGTAATCTAATAATACAAAAATAATTATCTTATGCCACAAATATTTATCTTTCCACGTAATCTCCTTCTTTGTCAATGCACTTAATTTGGTAAATAATATGACGTCACATCAATAAATCTGCAGATTAGAGAGAGAAAAAAGTTTACTTTCACAAAATATTTAATTCTTAGTAAAATCTCCTTCCTTGTGAAAGCACTTAAATTGCTAGTGAATCTGTACATATATCAATAAGCTTTTAGCCTAAAGGGAGGAAAAACTGCTGATGTACTTGTAACGCAATTTTATTAATCATATAAATAAGATATATAACTTTTATTTAAATTCTTTAGATGCCTCACCAATGTATTTCCCGTTTAAAAGAATTTTTAATGAATTTTTCCTTCAACTTATAAATGTTCAGGATTACAAATTCTACGTATTCTTAAGTAGAAAATTATTATAATTCCGGATTTTATTTTGTTGTTGTGTCTCGATAGATGACAAAAAAAAATATAGTGAAAATATATTTTAAACTCTTTTAATATCCCAATTATTGCGTACTACATTATTTACATTATTCGGACTATTGTTCTCATCTTTGTCGCCATATTTGTTACAACGTTTCGGCCGTTGTATGCTCCGACTTTCTTCAGGTGGTTGGAATGTCGAACTGAACTCTTTATTTCGCTCACTGAGTCAGACAGTTCTAGTTCCATGTGCCATGTTTGATGGATGTCAGTTATCAGTTATCTCCTGTTAATTTCCCTCGGAAAGTTCTGCACTGCCTTAACCGAGTATTGAACTCACACACTTTGGGCCCTGTCACTGAACCTAACCAGCGCCTTTATGTGCCATGTGTGCTTAAGGAATTATGAATTTCTGGGTATTATAAACCTAATGTCTCAGCAACCTTTTTTACCAGTGCTCATATTGCAATTTTTTTGCTGTTATCATTGCATGTTTTTTTACCAGAGCTCATATTGCAACTTTTGTTGTCATTATTGCTTTTCTCTGGAACCCCTTATAACTGGTTCCCATATTGTATTAATTTCTATGCTTAATCGGCTCAGGAGATTTTTGTACCAAAGAGTATGAGTTCAATACCCGCTTAAGGCAGTGCAGAACTTTCAGAGGGAAATTAACAGGAGATAACTAATAACTGACATCCTTTAAACATGGCACGTGGAACTAGAACAGTCTACACCAGTGAGCGAAATAAAGGGTTCAATTCGACATTCCAATTATCTGAAGAAGACCGGAGTGTTCAACGGCCGAAACGTTGTAATAAATATGGCGACAAAGATGAGGACAATGGTCCGAATAATGTAAATAGTGTACATAATACGTCATCTCAGAAATATAGACAGATACTGAAAGGCCGAAACGTTGTAATAAATATGGCGACAAAGATGAGGACAATAGTCCGAATAATGTAAATAATGTACATAATACCTAATCTCAGAAATAGAGACAGATATTTCGTACTAGTTTTAACCAGTGAAAAATTCGCGGTTTTCCTATTTTAACATTCTGGTGAATCTGAATTCTTAAATAAGCTTATGGTGAGTTCTACGACAATAAAATATCCGTAGAAATTTCCCTTATCGCAACGTTAAATATTTGAGTTTAGCAACTTTAACACAATATTCCAATAACAATCATAAATATGAATGCTGGTTGTTATTTTAAGAAGTGGGTACAAATGAAAAGATTAGACGACATAAATATAAAAGATAAACACATGACTAGATTAGATAATAAATTCTTATACTCTTACGTACTAGTTAACAGATAATTAAATCTAAACATATGTCTTGTAAAATCAAAAACTAACAATATACAAAACTATAAGGTTTTGCCAACCTATTAAAAATCAATGTTTCTATAATAAATTTCTTAGCATGTCTTTCCATAGAATTTCTAGAAACTGACCCTTTCCAAAATATTATGTATAAAGAATCATATTTCGAATATATATGCTTCTGAATAAATTCTGCCTGTCCATCTACATGTCTAAATTCCCTCTAACTCGGGCAACACTTCCTCTTCGTAAATATATTATACCATTTTGGAATCAGGATGATCCCGGGATTAAAAATCTGCCCTTAATCTGGGGCTTTAACATCCAGCATTGGGATTTGTGTCCGAATGAGAAGAGAATTAAAAATTCAAATTTTAAAATAACTGAAAAAAATGAGTGATTTTAAAAGTTTTTAAAGTAACACAAAAACTTTGGGTATTTAAAAAAAAAATTGTTTTAAATTCATTTTAAAATATGTTCAAAACTTTGTGAATTGAAGAAATCAATTTTATTTCTTCAAAATGCCAAGGAATCAGAATTAAAGTGAGAAGTTTCGTGACGCGAGGTTTTGAAGTTCCGCAGAGTTTGTGATTTGAAGAACTTAACTCAACTGATGTTCCACGGAATTTGTAATTTGAAGAACTCAATTTTCGGTTTGAATTGGAACTTCGCTCCAAATCGGTTATTATTGCCCAAATCAGAGTTAAAGTAAGATTTTGAAGTTCCATGGAGGAACTAAGGAATTCAAAGTTATTTCTTCAAAATTAACATTGCTGTTTCTCAGCAGGATCAAGGGTCCCTTTAGCAATCAGTCGGACTACACCAATTAGCTCTCCGAGGGAGCTAGCTTAAAAGTATGCATGGGGTGCGGCTTTTAAGTTCTTTATTAATATACCCCATGAAACCACATCTTGGAAATAAACTAAATTGACAATAAACATACAAATGTATTAACTTTTGAAATGGAGCGTTTTCTGCTATCATGTTAAACCACACTGATTACGATTAACTAAACATGTACCGTATGTCCACCAACAAAAACGATTTCGTAAACTTCTATTTGCACACTAACAAGAAAAGAAAATCTGGTATAATTTTTTGCCGTCAATATTTACGTGATAAATAAAAAAAATACATTGAAATTGCTTTTAAACTTTTGCAATATTCTAATTATTTCATATATAATGCGAAGAGGAAAGCTTACAATAAGAAAAGTAATCCAAATAACCTTGAGGAAACCAAGGATATAATGATTCCGGGCAACTCAATAATGGCTACAGAAAAGAAAAAAAAAAGGTTTTATTTAAATTCAATAAAAGAATTGTTGCAACTACTTAAAAAAAAAGAACTTTAATCAGCAGAAAAACAAAATAATAAAAATAAACGTGAAACAGAAATTTATAAAATAGATTGTAAAATGTCGCAACGAAATTGTCGCAGGTGAGGCGTCAATTTAAAAATTATATTAATATAAAAGGGATCTTGTAAAAAACTGTCAGTGTGTTAGTAATTCATTGTCATAGTTCTAGAAATAGTTTTGTCTAAATAAGGAGTTTTTTGGAAAAAGTAAAAAGGAAATTGTATTAATTTTATTGGAAAAAGGTATCATATATATCCTTCTTCTGAAAATACTGCTGATAATTGGAACTACTTAGAAGAATTTCGGATCATCTTCTATCAAGGCAAAATTTACCATGTACTTCTTTTTATATATATTTATATATATTTATATATATATATCTTCTGTGTGTCTAAAAATATATACTGTGTGATATATATATATATATATATATATATATATATATATATAATATATATATATATATATGTGAATGTGTATAATAATTTACAATACATATATGTATATATATATATGTATGTGAGTGTGTCTAAAATATATATATATATATATAGATGAAAATATATATATATCCATATATATATATATATATCATATACTGGGTGAATGTAAAAGATATATATACATCTTCTTTATCAAGACATATATGTATATATATATATTACTAAACATATATATATATATATATAGGGTGAGTGTAGAAAGAAATATATATATATATATATATATATATATATATCTCTGGACATGTGGGTGAATGTAAAAAGATATATATCATCTTCTTTACTCTACACACATACATATCTATATATATATATATATATATATATATATATATATATATATATATATATATATATATATATATATATATATATATATATATATATATATATATATGGGTGTAATAATATAAATATATATATATATATATATATATATATATACATCTACATTTACAATTAAAACATATATATATATCTTCTTTACACTTACACACATACATATATATATATATATGTATGTGAGTGTGATATATATATATATATATATATATATATGGACATGGGTGAATGTAAAATATATACATCTTCTTTACACTTACACACATACATATATGTATATATATATATATGTATGTGAGTGTCTAAATTTTAATTTATATATATATATATGTGGGAAAGTGTAGAAAATATATATATATATATATATATATATATATATATAATATATATCTTCTTTTACACTCACCCACATACCCTATATATATATATAAAATTTAAACACTCACACACACACATATACATACATATATATATATATATATATATATATATATATATATATACATACATATATATGTGTGTGTGTGTGCGTACAATGTATCTGGGGAGCAATTACTCTTTTATACAAGTTTCATTAAAAACGTTTGACAAGGAACTGCGGTTAAGTTATTTATTTACTTTATCTTGTGTTCTTATATTTTTCTTCTTTTCTAGTCATAAATTATGTAGAAGTTGTTCAAATGATCCATATGTCCGAGCTTTTTCGGCGAAACTTTTGGCTGATGATTTTATTTTTACCCTTAACTGTATGTATGGATTGTTTTATGTCAGTATTATAGGAATGTTTTATTTTACAAACACGGTCAGTACATTATGGCCGTGTTCATATTTGATGTTATTAAGTGTTATCTTTTACTTTTTTATTAATAATGCTTCCATTATTTTGAACCTTTTTACATGTAGATGAGGCTATTTGTATTATCATCGAGTATGTTACGGATAGAGTTTGGTAGGTCTCCATGTGTATTTAAATGAGACTTAATTGAACTATGGTCAGAGAGATGTAAGGTGAGTCTTCTTATTAGGTATGTTGTAGTATATCCAATATAATTATTTATGAATTTCGTTTGAATTCATTATGAAAATTAATATTAATAATAAGGAGAGAGGCAATGGTACAGGGAATGTAGGGGGCGGAGAAAAATATATTAATAATAATGAGGAGAGGAGGCAAATCAATATTGGAGGAAATGTAATTGAGTGTGTGGGGGTAATTATATTAATAATAATGTGAGATGTTAAGCAATGGTAGAGGGAATGTAAGGGAGGGAGAAAAGTAAAACTATAAGAAATTTAAGGGAGGGTGAGGAAGGAAAATTTTAATACTAAGGATAACTCAAGAATAGAGGGGAGGAGGAATATATATATATATATATATATATATATATATATATATATATATATATATATATATAAAATTGAGGAATCATAAAGCCGAGTTCGAATTCCAGTCGAATCCATTACATTCACTTACGTGCTAATACCCTTGGGAAAAGGTATAAATCCTCTTCTTCTCCCTCCTGCTATGGGTGAAATAGCAGGACAGACTGGGTTCTATAGCCTTGGATGGCAACTGGTCTAGGAGAAGGACAACTCTGAATTCAAAACCTGCGGAGGGTCGTTTGGGAACTTTGTGGCATTCGGTGCACCAGGTCTCTGTATTCGTCCCTTCAAAAAGTGTGACTGGTCCTGCACGAAACCTTCACTACTATAATCAAATCTCATGTGCCGGTGTCGGGCTGTTGGTTTCCTGGAAACTGATCTGCTTGACCCTCATACGTCGAATCTCGACGGTAGAGGCGACTACTATGTATGTATTACAATGAATTATTCATACAAAAAGTAAATTAGTAAAGTCAATGAGATAAAATGACGAATTCACTTCGATAGATAAACTCCTACAACAACAACAAAAATTCTTAAATTGCCATATTAATAAAAAAACGTTCTCACTTAAATTTTCAAAAATTCAACCATAGCGCTGCGACTCCACGCTCCCATAGTTTATATCCGTTATCAATGACACATTTCAAAAAAATTATTTCGATTTGCATTATATTTTTTAGTGCCGGCTGCTACCTGAATTTCACCGAGAAGAAACCTGTTGATGACCGAAGAACCAGTTGAAAGTACTTGTATATTTAAGGAAGACCTAATACAGTTTATAATTAAAAAAAGAAAACAAAAAATATAAAACAAGGATCATAACATTCATCGAGTGGTTAGTGGGTTAACGTATTTTTAAAATTTAGTTAGCGAAGTGAATTCGCCATTTTATCACATTAACTTTACTAATTTACTTTTCGTATGAATGATTCACTGTAATATATATATATATATATATATATATATATATATATATATATATATATATGTGTGTGTGTGTGTGTGTGTGTGTGTAAGCAAATATATGGATATAGATCTGACAGTATGAAGAAAATATATACGGAAAAAAAACAAACAAACAAAAATCCTTATATGCAATTATGCTGTTTTAATGTTAATATAATGTCAACGTCGGACGTTAACGTCAACGTGACCATGTTTAAACGGAGCGCTGATCTTATAAAACTTTCAGTTATCTTTTTGGATAAATCTTGTTCTTATGTCCATCGTCTTTGTCATGCTGAATTGATAATGTTAATTATATTTTATGAATATGTCCTGAAGAGGGTTTATTAGACCGAAACGTCCGACGTTGACATATTAACATTAAAACAGCATAATTGCATATAAGGTTTTTTTTTTTTTTTCCGTGTATATTTTTCTTCATACACATATATATATATATATATATATATATATATATATATATATATATATATATATATATATATAATATAGACATATCGTGTCTACTTATTTTTCTATTGATCCTTTCCAATAATAAAAAATCAAACTCTTGAGGCCCTTTACATAAAAAATCAACCGACCAACACCCAACAAATTTTATTACGGATATAGCAGCATCATATTAAAGTGCATATAACATATAATGCCATTTTATATTTCTAGCAGTTTCCGGTCATCTCCATTATATTGAAACTCTTGCTTTCTTGAAATTCCATAACTACAATGTTTAAACAATAACAGAACGTTTTCGTGTGTGATTTTTTTCTTTAAATCACCATTACAACGGAATGGAGATTTTATCGCAGTTACTATAAATTTGATTTTGTAATTTTTACCTGAATATGATCTTGGAAAAGATCGAAAGTACTTCGGTTAGAAAAAACTACGGCAACTTTCTTGATGAATTTCATCTTAACATCAATAACTCATTAGACAACTGGAAAGGATCAGTATAAAAATAAGTAGACACAATATATCTATATTATACAATGAGACATTTTTGAATGAAGATATGCTACCTAAATTTCTCTCTCTCTCTCTCTCTCTATATATATATATATATATATATATATATATATGTGTGTGTGTGTGTGTGTGTGTGTGTGTGTGTGTGTGAGAGAGAAGTTCTTGGCTGACTTCCGACGTCCTGGACGAAGCTTTGCCGAAGGGCAAGGTTTCGTCCGGGGGAGGTAGACAGGGCCTGAACCCGTCTAGGCGGGTTCAAAGGCTATATTTTGGCCGAGCCTACGGGCTCGGAGATACCCACATTAAACCGGCCTTGTGCCATATTCAATCCTCGTGGGTGGATCGATAAATACTGAGAGAGAGAGAGAGAGAGAGAGAGAGAGAGAGAGAGAGAGAGAGTGTGTGTGTAAAACAGATGTTATTGCTGTCCGCGACTAAAAGATTCATATGGACGTAAATGTGGTTAATGTTACCGTCGCACAATCATCACGCGGTAAGAAAGTAATGTAACATTCATATGAGTATTACATTGCTCTTTACAGTAACATTAACCATCTTTACATCTCCATGAAACTTTTAGTCGTGGACTGCGGTAAAATTTAAGTACTGTTTTTCCATATATATGTTATGTTAGCTCTGTTTTAGTATTTATTTCCATATACTATTTATTGACCATTGTTTTTAGTATCTACAAATTAATGTTAATATATATATATATATATATATATATATATATATATATATATATATACTGTAGTAGGTTGCCATTTTTTTCTGCGGTAGACCAGCTGCCATCCAAGGCTATAGAACCTGGTCTGTCCTGATATTTACCCATAGGTGTGGGAGAAGAAGAGGATTCATACGTTTCCCAATGTAAGTAAATGTAATGAACTCGAGTGGAATTCGATCTCAGCTCTCCAGTTCCTTCATCTGAGCCGATATCCATTACTCAATCGTGTCAATAATATGTTTATTTATTTATTTTAATCGGAGAAATGTCTATTTATTTTTATTTTAATACTCTCGAATTCTCTTATTGACTTCTTAATGTTGATATTAAATTAATTAAGGAAGGCGCCGTAGTTTTTTACATTTCTTTTATTTTCCCAAGTACTTTCAATCTCATCCAAAATCATCTTCAGGGTGAAATGCTAAGACAAAATATTAATATAATTTATAGTTGGTAATTTTTTTGTAAATGCGCATGAAACGCGCTTTGTTATAATTATGAACACGTATAACTCGCGTCAATTTAAAAATTAACTGTTATGGATATTATGTCATTTAAGGGATGTAACTTATTGTATTTTTTATTAATGTTTCAAAATACTCAAATTGCAATTTAAAAAAGAATTACGCTTTGAATATTTAAAAACATTGGTGTTATAAGCATTTTAAAACATTGTTACCCTACTCATAATTAACCTAATTTAGCGTTGTTTGTATTTTTCTTATATACAGGACCTCAAGCATTTGAAATTTTTGTTTTTATTTTCATGCTAGAGAATACTTGTATTCGCAATTAATATTTCTCTAAATCGTGAATGTGGACAGGAGTGTTCCTTTAAATGTTGTGCAATAGAACTTGACTCCGTCATATGGTAAAACAAAAGATTAATGTAATTGACAGATGTGATATTTTTATAATGCGCATGAAACGCACTCTTTTATAATTGTAAACACGTATGAACGCGCTCCGTTAGAATTAATTTAATAATTAACTGTTAAATGTTTCTATGTTTTATCTAAGAAAGGTTACTTTAATTTATATAATTGTATTTTTTTGAAATTGCGATTCAACTATTTTGAAACATTGTTATAGATATTTAAAACATCGTTGCTCTCTATTCATAATTAACCTTATTTAGTGTTGGTTGTATTTTTTTATATATATATAGAGGGCCTCAAGAATTTGAAATTTTTTTTTTTATTTTCATGGTGGAGTATACTAGTAATTATTTTAAGGAGATTAAAATAAAAATATATAGGCATAATATAATAATATATCCAGATTAATCAACCAAACATGCTGGAATGAATGTATGATGCCTATATATATATATATATATATATATATATATATATATATATATATATATATATAATTAATTGATTTAAAATATGGTTTTTCCGCTATATTTTAAATCAATTAATTTATAATCTTATTGCTCTGTAAATTTACATTGAACACTATTTTGTAAAAATAAAAATATCTATAAGAACACCGGATTATATATCTTACTGTTCTTTCTTTTTGTTTATATATACATACATTGGCTCCTAATCAAAGTCGAGCACTGTAAATCTTTATTTTTAACAAGAAGAAAATATGGAGAAAATTAATTTCGGAATTTCTCTGAAGAACATTCCTAATACCAACAGAAAGGAATATTTCATGATATTAATTGAAAAAAACAGAGGAACTCATAAAAAAGCGAAAAAAAACATATTTTAAATCAATTAATTTATAATATTAATGCTCTGTAAATTTACATTGAGCACTATTTTGTAAAAATAAAAATATCTATAAGAACACCGGATTATAAATCTTACTGTTCTTTCTTTTTATTTATTTACACACACACACACACACACACACACACACACACACACACATAAATATAATATATATATATATATATATATATAATACTGTTTATACTTTATTTCTATGGATATAACTTATTTGAATAAATGTTCTTTTTTTAATTAAACAGTATTGATTACATTAATGAATGTCCGAGAAAATTCGCAGAAAATATAGGTTCTCCGGCAGGAATCGAACCTTCATCCCACATAGAAACCGTTATCTGGCCTGACGTGCTGTTTAATTAGGAGAACTGCCTGTTAGCGAAGTTCAAATTATTGCTCAGAATTTGCTAACCGGAAGTTCTCTGTAACTGCGTGATTCACAGAACGTCCGTATGGAATACTGTTTCAATTTCTGTCGAAGAACGAATATTTTCTATGAAATTTCTCGCGGTAAATGAAATTAATACTGTTTAATTAAAAACAGACCATTTACTCAAATAAGTTGTATCCGTAAAAATAACGTATAAACAGAAAACATATTAAAACATTTGTTGGATTTAATCCATTTGGTATATATATATATATATATATATATATATATATATATATATATATATATTATGTGTGTGTATTTAGGCAGCATCTTTTCATTCGTACACGTTTCATTAAATAATATAGACAAGTGCTGTCTATTTATTTTATGTAATTTTTTTTCGTAACGTCTGATAATTTTAATAACATTATCGTTGAACGAAGAAAGAAATTCACAATATTGATACATTTTTTTTTTTTAATACAATCTAAGCTTTCGGCTTACATTAGCCATTATCAAAGATGTCAATTACAACATATTAAGCAATATACGGACACGACAGTGATGATAGTCTGTCATTGTTTACATAGATGATTTCTAAGCAACGATAAACACGTGTATATAAGACGCTAGAAGCGAAAATCGCACCTCATCTCATGACGTCATACATGACCACACGAGAATGAATTGGAGAAGTATGAAGTATGGAAAGCCGTTGGTATAAACCAATGGCTTCTGTTACCAATTATAGACATTTAAGAATATTTGTAGAAATGCCATAATTGATTTTGTTAGGTTGGGTTTCAACTGTTTGATGTATAATGCTTCAAGGATTTTTAGTTTTTGTCTATTGTTTTCATGTCGAAGTATAATTGTGTTTTCGACAATTTTAACATTTTTAGGCATTTAAAACAACATGCCTGCCCGCACACACAATTCCGTAAAATACTTGTTATTTTTCTAAATAAAACTTCAACAATCTAAAGGAAAAAAATAAAACATTGCATTTTTTTAATACCGTGAAAACTTATAAACTGAAAAAAATGTCCATTTTTGGAATTTAAATAAAGTTTCTGCACTTAAAAAAAGATATTAATATATATTAATTTTCAATTTTCTTTTAAATTTCCGTTCGATATTTCCGGAAAAATTGGAATGCATGTGATATCCTTAAAGTATTGGAATTATTTCAATTTATTTATCTATTTTTAAAATTTATGAAAAGTAACGATTTTATGTCTATATTAAACCTAGGTCTATTATAAGATTAAAAAAAAAAAACCCAATTGGATCACTTATTTAATTTTCTTCACTAACAGTTCACAGACATGAAAAAATACAAAATCAAAGAATTGACACCAAAATCTGAACTTCTCACATAGGTGTGAAAACCTGGGGTTTACTAAATTCACTTAATCCAACACTACATCAAGCCATTTAAAAATGTTCAAAATTTTTTCAAACCTTTTGCTCACATCTTGGATGTGGTATTTATCCCAACAAGATGACAGCGCGTTTTGGAGACAATTTTTTTTTTTTTTGCTAACATTATTATTAAATAATATGGACAAGTTCTGTCTATCAATTTAGTGTCTATGTTCGCCGTGAATCATATAATTTGAATAAGGTTTATTTAGCAAAACATGCTTGAAAAAAATGTCTGATGCTGAAATACATCTTATTTAAATTACATGATCCTGCAACGAACAAGGACACTAAATTGATACACAGCACTTGCCGATATTATTTAACAAAACATGTTTGATATATATATATATATATATATATATATATATATATATATATATATCAAACATATATCAGAAAAATTCTGGTCGAAAACACTAGAATTCTATATAAATCATGTTATCAGAAACATCTTTTAGAGAATATGAATAGGGAATATGTAAATATAAAAGTGGATATAGAAGTCAACACGCAAAGGCGACAGTCGTTTCATAATTATCCCTCGCCAAAGGAACCATTCCAACAGACTACCCACAATGCATGAATGACTTGCATATATAAATAGTCGGACAAAAATCACAACGCCTGACGATTGCGTTTAGCAGCCTGTCTTCAATGTCCACTTTTATATATCATACCCAGACTGTTCCGCTGTATCAGAGCTCATCAGTGTGGCGTGATATGAGGTTGCTTCAAGCCAGGATGGAAACCCGACCGTTTTGATATCAGCTCCCACCTCGAGGCCAACAGTGCACGCTAGGGAAGAAAGAATTTTAACACTTTATATATAAGATATATGCATTATCGGCCACCAGAGGACTCAATTCACCGCTAATATATATATATATATATATATATATATATATATATATATATATATATATATAAATTGAAAACGACTGATAATGTTGTGTAACCACACAACATTATCAGTCATAATAATATATTATATAATTATATTATTTCTCATGTGTTCTCATATAATTATATAATTTCTCATGTGTTCGGATATTTTTTTTCTTTCTGGCTAAACTTGCATAACAGAAATTATAGCCAAAAGCGCTTGGAAAACATTCGAACGATTTTTATATAATTTATATCCTGAAAAGAAAAAAAAATTATACCAACACATGAGAAATTACATAAAAAAATTAAACTCAGCGCTTGCATAAAAGGGGGACTTCTTCCCAAATACACAATATATATCCAGAAATTTCAAAACAAACGTCCAGAAAAACATCGTTAACAGTCAAATATACAACTGTAGAAATAAAAGTAGATGTCCATTAGATGGAGATTGTCAAATTGAAGCAGTAATTTACAAAGCAGAAGTAGTAAATACAAATGGCCACAAAAAAATATATATAGGGTGTACTGAAGATAACTTTAAGAAGAGGTGGTATAATCACAAGTCATCTTTTAAGCTAGAAAGTCTTAGGAATTCTATTAGACTAGCCAACCATGTGTGGAAATTAAAGGAAAAAAAATCCGATTGAAAAGCTCACAACAATCATAGTAATATGCGCAACCTTTGTCAACTAGAAAAGTTAGAACATTTCCAGACCAAAAAAACTTTTCGGAAATCGGAAATTATGACCCGTTGCATACATACTAAATTTTTCCTTTTGAGTTCATCTGAAGTGGGACGAAAAGAAAGTATATATATTTCATTTAACCCCTCTCCACCAATACATTTCCAATACACATGCTTTTCTCCCCATCTTCCTCCTCCTCCACCACTTCCTCGCCTTCTACCACACCTCACGTCGTGCGCTTATTTATTTATTTTTAAATAATGTAGCGTTCATAAATTTTATTTCTTTAAATTTTATTTAAATAAAGCGTTAGGAAATCAATTGACCGAAATTATCTGAAGATACCAAAAGGTTGAAACCAAGGTAGCGGCATCGGCTCTACATGTTAAATTTTTATTTTTTATGCGTGCATTGACCACTTTTAATACAACTATTTCCTCCTCTAATTCAACTCTGAACAACAAATTTTTTATCATATATATATATATATATATACACCCACACACACGAAATGTTGGTGTGACCAATAGACTACCTGCTAAAAGATCTAATATATATATATATATATATATATATATATATATATATATATATATATATATAAAAAAACAGACCACTTTAAGGTTCCATTATAATAATTTATTTCACCAGAGCCCTTTTAAAGGACGCCGGATCATCAGATAGTACTTCCAAAAGATGAAACGAAAATATATATTTTCTGTTTATACGTTATTTTTATAGATACAAATATTTAAGTAAATGTTCTGTTTATATAAACAGTATTAGATACATTTACCAGTCTGGTTAGCAAAGTCAAATTACTGTTTTTAAACAAGAAGTTTCCCAACCAGACGCTTCCTCTGTAGCTTCCTCTGTCAGACTATATTGCTCTTCCGTGTAGGATACAAGTTCGATTCCTGTCGGTGGCCATATATTTCCTATGTAATTTCTCGGAAATATATATATAGTCATCCACAGACAGACTGTTTCGCTGTATCACTGCTCCTCAGTGTAGAAAGACATTTGATTTCTTCAAGCCGGGATCGAAACCCGACTGATTTTACATCAGTCAGATATCTTAGGCCATCGTCGCACGGCAGAAAGGAAGGTAATTTTAACGTTTTTTTTTTTTTGTAAACGAAGCTCAATTCATACATACATGCATATATATGGATTTGAATGAACAAATGAACAAATGAATTATATATATATATATGTGTGTGTGTGTGTGTGTGTGTGTGTGTGTGTGTGTGTGTGGTTCAGTTCTATTTATATTACAATGAATCATTCATACAAAAAGTAAATTAGTAAAGTTAATGATTACTTTATCAGTCAATGTGGCATGAACTAAATAGTTCAATAAGTAGATAAACTCCTACAACAAAAACTTCTCAAATTGCCATATTCGTAAAAAACACACTCCCTTAAATTTTCAAACAAAAAAAAAAAAAGAAAAAAATCAACCTTAGCATTACAACTGCACGCTCCAAAAGTTTGTATCCGTTTTCAATAACACATTTTAAAAAAAATACATATTTCGATTAGCAAAATATATTTTTTTCGTCTCGGATGCTACCTGAATTTTACAAAAAACAAAATAATTTCCATGATGAAGATGACTGAATGTACAGTCGAAAGTACTTGCGTATTTAAGAAAGACCTAATACAGCTTGTAATTTTAAAAAAACAAGTATCATAATATTCATCGAGTGATTAGTAGGTTAATGCATCTTTAAAATTTTATTAGCGAAGTGATTTCGCTATTTTATATCATTAACTTTACTAATTTACTTTTTGTATGAATGATTCATTATAATAATAATAATAATAATAATAATAATAATAATAATAATAATAATCGACTCTCCCGTCGAGATTCGACGTATTAGGGTCAAGCAGATCAGTTTCCAGGAAACCGACAGCCCGACACCGGCAAATGAGATTTGATTATAGTGGTGAAGGCCTCGTGCAGGACCATTCACACTTTTTGAAGGGACGAATACAGAGACTTGGTGCTCGGAATGTCACAAGGTTCCCAAACGACCGTCCACATGTTTTGAATTCAGAGTTGTCCTTCTCCTAGACCAGTTGCCATCCAAGGCTATAGAACCCAGTCTGTCCTGCTATTTCACCCATAGCTGGAGGGAGAAGAAGAGGATTCATACTTTTCCCAAGGGTATTAGCACGTAAGTGAATGTAATGGATTCGACTGGAATTCGAACTCGGCTCTGCGATTCCTCAATCCAAGCCGCTATCCATTACTCCACCGTGCCTAGTTATATATACTAGTTATATGTGCACTTCGGCAGGGTTCATTTTTAGGACCCGACGTATTTTTAACCACTCAGAGAGCGTCAATTACCCTTTTGAAGAATGCACATCACCTCGTTCAATATTTTGTCCAACATTATTACCTACTACTCTAAACGTTATTCTGTGATACCTATATATATATATATATATATATATATATATATATATATATATATATATAGGACCGTGTGGGTTTGAGTATTGTTGAATTAGGGATGCGTTCTGTTTATTCCTGCTAGAAGGTCCAACTATAAGGAAATGGTGGACTCAAGTTGAGTCGAACCGAAGAGGTAAAGAAAACAAGACTGATATATATATATATATATATATATGAACAAATATATGAATTAAACAACAAATTTACAAGTGACAAAGACATTAACATTTCTGTTTGTGTGTGAAGGGTTTGTATTTTGGTCAGTGTTCGTTCGTATGTGTATGTGTGTTTCATGGCGTTTTCCCACAAGTGGACGAAAACGCGGATCTTTGCGAGAGATCACATTTTTAAATGTGTCCACTGAAATCCAAAGTAGAAAAGCGAACGAGGCAAGAAGTCGCCCAGTATTTATAGTGTAGGGAGAGCGTCCCCTAGTGAACAGTTAGGGAATTAAGGAGGAGCTAACTCCGACATATATATATGTACTGTGCATTCGAGAGACTTAATAAAGAAAATGTGCACTTCGGAAGGATTCATTTTTAGGAAAAACCATCATCTGATCCGACATATTTTCAACCGCTCAGAGAGGTGATGTGCATTTTTCAAAAGGGTAATTTTAAAGAATGCACATAAGATATCATTAAAAGACAAAGTTGTGCTTTAAACGAATATGGCCCTTTAAAACGGATAAACTTTTAAAACCTTAGGGACGAAGCTGGTAGACATGTGACACATACATTTTGTCATCTGACACATACATTTTGTTGTTATTACGTATATATGTTTGTGGATGTTCGCATTTTCAGGCCACCAGTGTGAAGAAGGTACTAAGCATAAACTACAAGAAAACAGAATGAATAGTCATCAGTAAAAGGATGAGCGCGAAATGCGATTTGCAGGTCGGGAACGCCAGAATCAAACAGACTCGGAAGTTTAAATATCTGGGAAGCGTTCTGACAGAGGGCGGTAAGTGCGACACTGAGATCCGTAGACGTATTGGGATGGCCAAGGACACATTCCAAAAGCTGGGCAGAATACTGCGAGACAGGAGGATTTCTTTGGTAACAAAGAAAAGAATACTGAGCTGTTACGCGACATCTGTCCTTCTTTACGGCAGCGAATGTTGGATGATTTCCTCAAAGATGAAGAAGAGACTCAAGGCGACGGAGATGTGGTTCTATAGAAGGATGCTAAGGATATCATGGACCGAGTGTGTGAGCAACGATGAGGTCTTAGAGAGGATGCAAACAAGGTAGAGGCTTATACGTAACATCAGAAAGAGGCAGCTGAAGTTTCTGGGACACATAATGAGAAAGGAGGGCCTGGAGAATCTGATACTCACGGGTCGAATAGAGGGAAAGAGAGACAAGGAAAAACAACGTATGACATATCTAGCTTAAGCAAGTCAATGACAGGACGTGGTCTGAGGGAGATAGCAGAGGGAAGGAAACTGTGGAAAGCTGCAAGTGATAGAGGGAGGAGGTGGAGAGCCATGATCGCCAACGTTCTGAAAGGACATGGCACATAAAAAAAAGAAAATGTTGAGGAGAATATTCTTTCCGTAAATTGTGGTTTAATGAATTACCGCAGATTATGACGTAAACATTTTGAATCCTATGGTAGGATTGGTGATGAGGTGGCGGGAAAATGCAAACAAATGCTATAATTCCGGAACGGAATCGTCAAATAGTTTTCGAATGTAGGTTTTAAATTAAATCTTTCCACACTGTATTTGCTTACATAAAAGACACATGATCATATTAGATAATGTTACTTTTCAGCAAGGCAAATTCTGGAAAAACTTTTTTTTACTGTATTTCAGTATAAAGTTCAGGTCGACGACATTCACAAATTGAAGAAATACACCGATCTACAGATTGAAATTATCAGAATGTGGGACGTCACTATTTACCCAGTTAGCGTAAAGGTCTATAACACTAAAGTTAAAGTCCTATCTTGAGAAAATTGGAATAAAGCCTTGTCACGGAAAATATTCTGCGAAACACGTTCTCTCTCTGAGGCCGTACAACTTAGCAGAGAGGACCTGTTATGCAAGATATCGAAATCCGTACGAAAGAAAATAATAATAATAATAATAAGAAGAAGAAGAAGAAGAAGAAGAAGAAGAAATATCGGAAAGCAATTGAACATCTTGTATCAGGTTGTGCGGTATTGGAATCCACTGAATATAAAACACGGCATGACAGAGTGGGCCAATATCTGCATTGGAGAATCTGCAACTTCTACGGAAAGGAAACTGCAAGAAACTGGTATGAACATCATCCAGACCCGGTTACGGAGATAGGTCCTGTAACAATTTTATGGGACTTTACAATACACATGGACAGAACAATCAAAGCTAATCGCCCAGACATCGTTATTAGAAACCGCAAACAAAAAAATGCCTCTTTATTGATATGACAATCCCTGCAGACTACGATGTATCTTTGAAAACAACTATCAAAATACAAAGAACTTGAAATCAAAACCAAAATAAAAAATGCGGCACATGAGAACATTAACAATTCCAGTTGTAGTTGGAGCCCTCAGATTGATTGGAAAAGATTCCGATAGACTCATTGAAGGATTTGCTAGTAGCCCATGCCTTAAAGAAATGCAAAAAATATGTTCTCGCGAGCACAACCTACACCTTACGAAGGTCTTTATCTCTGTAATTATGTAATTGTTTTTGTTTTTAAACTGCTCAGTGGAAAATGTCATGATGCCATTTCTGACCTTAGGTCTCTGGTCGGGACCTGGAAAGAAATGAGTATAAACCAGAAATCAAAGGAAATAAAACAACAACAACAACAATAATAATAATAATAGTGGACCAATATCTGCACTGGAAAATATGCATCTTTTACGATAAAGAAACTGCAAAAAATTGGTATGAAAATCACATAGACCCACTTACAGAAAGAGAGGACATGCAACAATTTTATGGGACTTTACAATACACACGGGCAGAACAATCAAAGCTAATCGCCCAGACATCGTGATCAAAGTCTGCAAGAACAGAATGTGTGTTTCTTATTGACATGGAAGTCCCTGCAGATTGTAATGTATTTTTGAAGATCTTCAAAAAACCTATCAAAATACAAGGATCTTAAAGTGGAAATCTCAAAAAGGAGGCACCTAAGGAAATCAATAATTCCAGTTGTAGTTGGAGCACTCGGATTGATTGGAAAAAAGTTCCGATAGACTCATTGAAATGATTCCTCATAGCCCACGCCTTAAAGAAATACAAAAATTTGTACTCACAAGTACATCTCACTTATTAAGAAGAGATTTATCGATGTAAAACGTGTGTGATCATTGCAAAATGACAAGAAGCTAATTCTGACTTTAAGTCTCTAGTTGGAACTCGAAAGGAAATGTTTATACAACAGAAATCCAATAATAATAAGAATTATAATAATAATAATACAACACTTAAAAATATGCGCGATTTAAAAAAAAGAAAATACGCAGGGTTTGACAATGTTCAACAATATTTCGACAACATGTCTGGTTTCAACTGATGCTTAAAAATATATATACAAGTAGAAAAATATAAAAAAAAATATAAAAAAAATTAAAACTTTTGTACAAACGTCGCTTGTCTTGAGGAAAACGGCTGTAATGGTAATCAACGCGTCAAAACGCAGCCAGCTTAAATGGCATGCAACTGAAACGTGAATTATATGATGCTGATCGTGCTCATCTCGAAACTTTCTGTTCGTTGTTTATTTACAAAGAGGAATCAATCAAACAGCTTAGTACAAATCCTACGGATCTCTACCATCATTCTGTTCATTTCCCCGGCGAGGGAGGCTAGCAGTTAGCATATATAGCCGTCCTAATGCGTTTTAAGGTCCGCAGAACCGGTGGATTCTGGATATTTTTTCAGAATGTGTACTTGAAGATGTTCGTCGAAATTACAATCGTTTGTAAAAAAAAAAAAAAAAAAAAAGTTCCGCAAGCTCTATTGATGTCATATTGTTACGTTTGAGATCATACCTGTGGCCATTCATTTTTTATCTAATCTTTCCGTTTTGCACCCACAAAAAGAAAGTAAATATTTAGTAGTATTTTTATTTGTATTTTACGGCTTATCAACCCTTTGCAGGTAAGTTAAAGCTAGAATACATTTTTTTTAGATTGTAATAATTTTTTGGATATAATAATGATTTACTGATATAAGTCTTACTAATTAACCCATAGTTGAAGCGAGAAAAGGTGGATTCATGCCTTTCCCGAGGGTATTTGGGCGTAAGTGAATATAACGAACCCAACTAGAATTGGAACTCGACTCTCCGATTTCCAATTGCTAGCGTTTATCCACTAAACCCTACTCACATTCACGCTTATAGCACATGGTATTCCCAAGCGTTCGCCCATCTAGATGCTGACCAGACCGGGTTACGGAGATATGTTTGTGGATGTTTGCATTTTTTCAGTCCACCAGTGTGAAGAAGGTACTAAGCATAAACTACAAGAAAACAGAATGAATGGTCATCAGTAAGAGGAAGAGCCCGAAATGCGATTTGCAGGTCAGGAACGCCAGAATCAAACAGATTCGGAAGTTTAAATATCTGGGAAGCGTTCTGACAGAGGACGGTAAGTGCGACACTGAGATCCGTAGACCTATTTGGATGGACAATAATAATAACATCGGTGATCTTGCGAGAAGCAGCGTTTCAACGTGATATGACCGTAAGCCACCAAATTTAGTATACTTGGCGGCATATATCAAATGGGAATCAGTACAATTGTCACCTTCTGAAGAAATCGTGATGTTTTTCTATGAATTTGTGATAGAATTGGTTTGAAACATGTTGTACAACCAAGGCGTCTCCCCGTTTCATGACTGTTTTATGGACTACAGTGACTCGAATCTCTAATGGATTTTTAAAAATTTTCCAATTTTCACACACTCCTATTGCCGCCTGATGATTGTGTGAAAACGTATGAAACCGGCAGTCGTGGCCGGTCTCTGCTCACTGTAAATTTGATTTAAAATATAATAAAGCTCTCTCATTTAACATTGCATCGAGCACTCTTTTTTCCTGCGTGTATCTATAGCAGACTTTTAGGAACTGCTTATTCTATTCTTAATATACGCCGATCGGACCCCAAACTACCACTACCACGATGAACGGGTGTCCCTTCGGGTGGTATCATACCTTGAAAGACTATTGAACTCACACCTGACCTCAAGTAAAACGCATACATACGATCCTTTGCTAAAGATGCAGGAAATATGGCCAGTTCCCTATACCGCTCCAGTAAGAACCTGACTCTTCGTGCTATCTTCAACCTTTACAAGAGTCAGATCAGGTCTAAAATGAAGTACTATTGTCATATTGGGGAGGAAGCTTCTCAGATGTCGCTCTCTATCCATGACAGAATCCAAAGGAGTCTTCGAGCCCTTGTGGGTGACGAATTATTCTCCACCCTCCAACCTCTCTCATTGACAGACGGGATGCGGCAAGCCTCTAGACATGCCACTTACGTTGTAGCAACCCCACCCACATACCCTCCGTATTTCATCTGTGAGAAGTAAGTTCCACTCGAACAGCTTCTTCGCGAAAACAAATGCTCTATGGAACTAACTCCCAAGAGGATGTTTCCCCGATCACTAAAATCTTATCCTGTTCATGTATAGGGTTGTTGTCTTCCCCTCCTATCTGCACAAATTGACTCTTAACTTAACCCTCTACCTTGAATGCCCCCGCGCCTAGTACAAGTTGAACCTTATCTATCTATCTCTCTCCCTCTCTCTCTCTCTATATATATATATACACACACACACACACACACACACACACATATATATATATATATATATAATTATGTTTTAAAAATATGATTACATCGCAACATGGTAATTAATATTACGAATGTATATGCTTATAAAGCTCCGTAAATTTCAAGATTATTTATTCCAAAATTCGCTTGAGGATGAAACAGAGCTGGATACTTTAATTCAATTTAATTTTTATGATTAAATTGAAGTTTTTTACCCTCTGTTTTTGAGATATGAGAACTCTTATGTAGGGATGGAATCATATTTAAAAAAAAAATAATTATAATTCAGGCTCTACTTATGTACTGAGCACGGTTTTTTTAATAATGAAGACAAAAATACTAAAGAACTTGGGATTATTAACCTAACGGTTCCTTCCTATTTTTCTATATATTTGCACACACACACACACACACACACACACACACATATATATATATATATATACGTTATTTTAAAACTTATAAATATTTAAGTAAATGCTCTCTTTATAATAAACAATATTAACTACATTTACCGGCCTGAATTATTATTTAAAACAGAGCATTTACTTAAATATTTGTATCTCTAAAAATAACGTATAAACAGAAAATATAATAATTGTCAGACTTCATCCATTTTAATATATATATATATATAACGTTCTTCTTTATAGATACAAACAAGTATTTAAAGTAAATGCTCTGTTTATAATAAACAGTATTAAATAACATTTACCGGCCTGAATGCCGAAATTTTCATAGAAAATATTCGTCCTTTGACAGGATTCGAACCTGCATCCGGAACCGTCAAGGACGAATATTTTCTAAAATTTCTCACATTCGGCCGGTAAATGTTATTTACAATTATAAAACAGAACATTACTTAAATACTTGTATCTATAAAAAGAGCGTTAAACATAAAAATGTCTTTAATAAATAAATTGTCGGACTTTGTCCATTTCTTTTATATATATATATATATATATATATATATATATATATATATATATATATATATATATATATATATATATATATATATATATATATATATATATATATATATATTCTGGATTATTCTAGTGTCATTTAATTGTTTTTTAAACTTTATAGTTACGAATTGGTGCTGAAAAGTTCTCGGCTTGAACAATAACGATTTATGAAATATCTGATGGTTACTCATTCTGGGAAGTGAATCAGACCAAAAACCTTTCAGCGCTTTCTCTGTTTCTTTAAACAACTATGTGTAAATCTTTGCTAACGTAAACAATACCCACTGACCTGACGCCGACGAAAAAATATCATTTAAGAAAGCGCTAAATTTAGTACCGTCCGTGTGAAATCTATTTTATGAACCCCAATCTTACACAGATGTCGATTACACACGCTTCAACATCCGGGGGCCACTCCTGCCTATGACGTCATCGACGCCCTGCTTTCGCGAAGGAAACAGGCAGCGTCTTAGAGAGATGTCCTTGTTTCAAAGCTGACAACAGTTTCGTGTCGTATAATCGAGAATTTAATACCGAGGGCGTCTTATGTGCAAGAGAAGGGACGATGAAATCGTCAGATAATCTTTGAGAATTTATTTTTCTCAAGCGACCAATTCCTGAAACTACTTCTCTCGAAACAAATGCACTTGTTTTAACTCAAGCGTTTCCCTGTCAGACAGCCTAATTGCAATAAGAAGAGTGATGTTTACGCAATGAAGTCGAAACCGGCTCTGAGAATGTTTTTTATATAATTAATAATGTCCAGATGTGCATCATCAACTCTATACGAATATTTGTATGTGTTACTTACACACACACACATACACACACTCACACACAATACACACACACACATATATATATATATATATATATATATATATATATATATATATATATATATATATATAGGTACATCAATGAGTTTGCAGGCAAATGAGGAAAAACATTTATTTTACGTAACAAATTTCATTTTTCCAACATAACCTAATTTCTTATCAACGCACTTAATTAGGTGGTTATTATGAATCTCACACACACGCACACATATATATATATATATATATATATATACTAGCAGTAGAGCCCGGCGTTGCCCGGGGATGTAACAGTAAGAGATAGATCAATTATCGACCATCATAAAGACTGAAAAATAAAATTGACAAAGATTATTGCTTAAGGTTCACGGACACGTATGTCTTAATTAGTTAGTTTTTTTTTCCAATTGGTCAAACCCAAACTCATACAAAAACATTGTTTTCAATCGTTATGAGTCTACCGATTGAATAGAATTTTATTATAAACAATTGTTTTGCAAATGGAATTTTTAAAGCATTCTGAATGTAAAAATAAAGAAAAAATTGTGCAAGACAATAAGAAACACTACCTGCCAAAAAAAGTGAAGTTTTGTTGAAATCGGTTGAAAAATGTAGGAAATCCGATCCCATATATAAACGAACACACACACACACACACACACACATACAAACCTGGGTTTTATAATAAGTATAACTCGATATGTGTTGTCCCCCTTTCATTCTAGCGACAGCGATGCCTCTTAATCGTGTTTTCAAATTGATTTCGTGCAAAAACAATTGTGTTTTTCCAATTTTTGGCGCTGTCAGAACCACCGCAAGGTAATTTTACGTAGTCCTGTGAAGTTATGTTGAAATCGGTTGAAAAATGTAGAAATCCGATCCAATATATAAACGTACAGACACACACACACACACACACACATAAGATACTATATATATTTCGCGGTATAATATTATATATATATATATATATATATATATATATATATATATATTGGATATAGGCTTGGATTGAGGAATCGCAGAGCCGAGTTCGAATTCCACTCGAATCCATTACATTCACTTACTTACTAATAACCTTGGGAAAGGTATGAATCCTCTTCTTCTCCCTCCAGCTATGGGTAAATAGCAGGACAGAGTGGGTTCTATAGCCTTGGATGGCAACTGGTCTAGGAGAATGACAACTCTGAATTCAAAACCTGCGGAGGGTTGTTTGGGGACCTTGTGGCACGTAGTGCACCAGGTCTCTGTATTCGGCCCTTCAAAAAGTGTAGATGGTCCTGCACGAAACCTTCACCACTATAATCAATTCTCATGTGCTGTTGTCGGGCTGTCGGTTTCCTGGGAACTGATCTGCTTGACCCTCGTACGTCGGGTTCGACGGAAGAGTCATTATATATATATATATATATATATATATATATATATATATATATATATATATATTATAGTCATTCAAAGAGTAAATCAATAAAGTTAATGTAATTAATGGCGAATTCACTTCGCTAACAGATTAAATAAGGCATTAACTCACTGACCACTAGCTGAACGACACAATACTTGTTTTTATTAATTGTAAAATGGATTAGATGTTAGATCCATATTGCAAGTACTTTCGGTAAACATTTACCATCCTCAGGCATAGATGTTATTTTTTCTCAATTTCAGGTAATTTCGGGCAAAATACCAAGACGAAAATAAATACGATACTTGTTGAAAGATGTGTTTTTAAAAAAGTGTGCCATTATTATTCTTTGAATGATTACTTTTCAAAATTAATTAAGCTGCATTATTTAATAAACTAAAAAAAAAGAATCAATCGGCAGTAAAAAAATTCTGAATTCTTCTGGGACTTTGTTCTAATTATTGGACCAATAGCCCATGTCACGTTAACAGAAAAAAGACTTACATTAATAGAAATCGTGAATTACTACATTACTACAATATTCAAAAATTCATCATCTCATCGTCATCGTCAGGCAGCCATTAAACTCCATAGACGAAATAAAAGTATAGTGGATCGAAAGATGTCCATGTCACGTTAACGAAAAAAAAACACTTACAATAATAGAATTCGTGAATTACTACAATATTCATTTATAATTTTGGAACGTGCAAGTCGCAAGAGTTCAAATATTTCAAGAGAGAATTTTTTGTATGAATTTTGTAATGTAGTGGTGAATCCACTAATTCTTTTGGTGTAAGTGTTTTCAAGTTAACGTGACTTGAACTAAGTATATAGTTCAATTAATAGAGGGATATGTCTTAGTAGTTTTTTTTTTTAAATTGAAATATATACTTATATAGTGTCACGTTAAGTGGAAAACACTTAAACCAAAAGAATTCGTGGATTTATCACATTACAAAATTCACACAGAAATTCTCACTTGAAACAATTGAACACTTGCACGTTCCAAAGTTCAGAGGCCCGACGTCTGATTGGCTAATCGAGGTGCCTCCTAGTATGTTAGAAATTTAGTCCCCTACCCCCTGTTGAGCGTATTGCTACTTTTAAACCATAAAATGACCGTCTATTCTCCAGTTGACCATTACCGCCTGAAGAAGCACATGCAGTGATGAAACATGATTGTATTTATGTAGCGGTTTATAACATGTTGTTGTTACAATTGTTAATAAATATTATATATATATATTAAGACAGGTTTCATTAAATAATTTAGACAAGTTCTGTCTACTTATTTTCGATAGGATCCTTTCAAATTCGCGAATAAGTTTTTTATGTGATTGTTAAAAGACGAGAGGAAAACACCGTGTTGGCTCATATTGTATTTATTCTGAGTACTTTCGACATAGCATAATGTCATCATCAGGGTATTGTTAACACCGTCCACACTCGCAATTCAGAAAAATCCTCGTCGAAAATAACTCCATACTTTTCCAAGTAAAGAATAAACACAAACTAAAAATTCTCGAAGATATATCAAAAATTGAAACCAAACTTCAATAAAATTAATTACGAATACTCCACAAACATTTTAAAATGTGTACAATAAATAGTCTGTAAATGTTAGCGCTTGTCATTAATAGTTTTTCCTTTATCTAGCAACTACTCAAGCCCGGAATTTTCCCAAATCATACCTAATTACCTCCCCTTAAACGGTGTCCGTCAACCAAACCATGACACAGCGTTCCTGATTCCACATAGTGTGTTTGACCAACACAGCCGGAGACAAAACTCCAACTGTAGGATATATACCAACCGCCCTTGCGGTCAGATGTGGCACAAGGCCGAATTTAATGTGGGGTATCCGAGCCCGTATGCTCGGCCAAAGATTCCCCGTAGACCCCGTATAAAACGGGGTCGGGTAGGTGTTTACTGAAACGAAAATCTGCCCGTCGACGTAGCCTCGTCTGGGTATCCTCTCTGCCCTGAAGAAGAGAATTTGACCAGCACAGCTGAAGATGAATCTCCAACTGCAGGATATTTACCAACCACCCCACACAGATGTGGCACAAAGCCGAATTTAATGTGAGGTATTCAAGCCCGTAGGTTCGGCCAAAATTTCTCCGTAGACCCCGTATTAAACGGGTTCGGGTAGCTGTTTCCTGAGACAAGACTTTGCCCTTCGACATAGCCTCATCTGGGGATCCTCTCTGCCCGAAGACAGAGAGTTTGACAAGCACAACCGGAGACTGCAGACCAACATACAGTATTTACTACTGTATTTATGTGAATGGCGACGTATCCATTATCGTCCGTAGTTATGCTACAACAATGATAGTATCCGAAACGAGTGAAGACAATGAGGCAAAGTGGAAGATTTATTAATTTTAAATTTAGTTAACTCGTTACCATTTATCTTTGCTCTTCGTTCACCCATTCACCCTCATTTACTCCAGTGAGAATCGATCTCACTATTCAGTCTTAAGACTGTTGCAGTTTTTTGTATATATGTATATACTAGTGAGTTAGCCCAAATGACTTGACTCACTTTATAGTCCACCAATAGAAGGTTAACCAATCAGAAGACATAGAATATTCAATCCGTCGTGTATAAAGGCGGCCATTTTGTTTACCCTACCCGAATGTCCAGTCCAAGCTTGTCAGGCGAAGAGAAACAGAAGGACGAACTATGCTCTGCTACTTTTACCAAAATATCCACTGCTAACCTGAACAACGCTTCCCTACTGTCTTCGAAATATTCACTGCTAACCTCTGGATTCTATACTCGAAGACGACCGTCATCATGAATAACAAAGATCGCTCAGTAACTATGGATGCAACTGTCACACGGTACACAATGGCGTCTCACTTCTGACTCTATCTTTCGTCCGATCATGCGTGCATAGTAAAAAGATCCATATTTTCAGAAACACAGCTGAAATGATCGTTAGAATGTTCCATCTGAACCATAGTAAGTTTTTTTTCTCTTTTTTTTTTATGGCTGAAGTTGCAATGCAGGAATAGTTTTGACATAGGCATGACAATCATTACTTTTTCGGATTTCTGTCAATATCTAAAACAATATGGCGAATGAATGAGAAGTTTTCATTGTAGGATTGCAGATTTGCAAATGGTTGAATGTTATGTGTAGCGGGCCGGTTGTACGCGTTGTGAGATTAACACGTGCGTCTCCTGAAATGGCCCACAACAAACATGGCAGACACAGAGTAAGTACGAGTCCACCTAAAGAAATGCGAAGAAACAACAAAGACCGGTATATATACATACATTATGAAATGGACAAAGTCCAACAATTATTTAAAGACATTTTTATGTTTATACATTCTTTTTATAGGTACAAATATTTAAGTAAATGCTCTGTTTATTGTTAAGAGCATAAAATATATATATTTTATATATAAATTTTTATATATATATATATATATATATATATATATATATATATATATAAAATATATATAAAATATATAAAATGTTTATTATAAACAGAGCATTTACTTAAATATTTGTATCTATAAAAAGAATGTCTAAACCTAAAAATGTCTTAAAATAATTGTCGGACTTTGTCCATTTCATAATGTGTGACGTCATTTGTTTACATTTGATACGCTTTAAGCAGATATGAATGTACGTGAGAGATTCGTAGAAGATTTAAGTTTAAATACAGTAAATTCGACCTTGCTAACCGAACGCTCCTCTGTAGCCAAATCGGTTAATGGCACGTCAATCTAAATGACGGTTCCGTATAGGATACAGGTTCGAATCCTGTGAAAATTTCTCGGACACTCAGGCCGGTAAATGTTATTTAATACTGTTTATTATAAACAGAGCATTTACTTGAATATTTGTATCTATAAAAAGAATGTATAAACATAAAAATGTCTTTACATATATATATATATATACGTAGAAACCAATATATGTGTATTAACAAAAATTAGGGGTTACAACTGACAAAGACGATAATGAATGAACGTAGAAAGTTCGTGGTCAAAGTATGTCAAAGTTCGTACGCACGTGAGTGTGTAATGTTCATGCGTGTTTCCCGAAGGAAACGCATAGCGCCCTCTCCACAAAGGGGAAAATGGTATCTACACGAGAGATTACATTGTTGCTGTGTCAGCTGAAAAATGAGAAGAAAAAATGGAGATGAGGTATCGCCGAGTTTATATAGTGTTGGAGAGCGCCCCCAAGTAGCGGTTTCAAAAATGAGGAAATCAGGGTGGAGGTAACTCCGACATTGGACTTGAGTTTCTGATAAAAGGTCTGAATGATAATATCATTCTGATAAATTCATTGAAGAGATCCCTGAATAAATAAAAATTCACCCCTTACACCTTACGAGGGGCCATTTCGATGTAAAATGTGTAAGTTATTGGGTTGTCTTATTTTTATTATTTTTAGTTTTTAGAAAATTGTTCAGTGGAAAATATCTATTTCTGATCTTAGAATTTTGGTTGGGACCCGACAAGAAATGAATATGCAACAGAAATCCAAGTAAATGATAACAACTAGAGCAATAACAACGGCAACAACAACAACAACAACAAGAAAATAATAATAATAATAATAATAATCTGTTTATAAATTCTTTCATCAACTTTCCCAAAAGACACTCCTAAATGAATTACTGTGATTCCCTCCTTGTCACATCTGTATCATGTTAAAGAAAAGAAAGGCGTTTCCCAAATGGTACGTAATTTTCTATTTATAGTTGTCTCCCACGATATATATATATATATATATATATATATATATATATATATATATATATATATATATATAATGAAAATGGATTAAGTCCGAGAGTTATTTAATATATTTATTTGATTACACGTTATTTTTATAGATACAATTTATTTAAGTAAATGCTCTTTTTTTTTCTTTTTTTTTTAAATAAACAGTATTAATTACATTTACCGGCCTGAATGTTCGAGAAATTTCGTAGAAAATATGCGTTCTCTGAAAGGAATCGAACCTGTATTCCAACACGCAAACCGTCATTTCTCAAAAATTCAGGAAGGTAAATGTAATTAATATTGTTGAATTAAAAAACAGTGCATTTAATTAAATAAACTGTATCTGCAAAAAAAATAACGTATAAACAGAATATATATATATATATATATATATATATATATATATATATATATATATATATATATATTAGAGAGAGAGAGTGAGAGAGACAGACAGAGAAAGAGAGAAAGAGATAGAGAGATAAAGCGTGAGAGCCAACAGCTGACTGACACGAATGTTAACTAGCATGCTAGCATGCAAAAAAAATCGATAGCTGCATTCATCACAAGTGTGAAAAATTTAAATCTGCATTGCACTTTACTCCTATTGGCTCATTCGCTTGCTTAAACTTAACGTTAATTCTGATTCCGCAGAACTGGGTAGGGTGTGAAAAGTATTTGGTGTTAACATTCTTTTTTCATTCGGTTTTTCCAGTTACGAGTCCTTTTTTAAAGCTGATCGTTTTGTGTTCATTTTGTTTAGTTCTTTTTTCGTAACAGATTTAATGTTTAGTATAGAGCATAGAAAAAATTCGCAGTGAGATAGGCAAGAAGTAAGGCATGTAGCACCATCAGCACGGCAAAGGGCACTCCTTTAAAGGTAAGGAAGGGCAAAAATATTTTAAGTCAAGTGATAGCGATTGCTGTATGAGTCGTACGATTTTTGAATCAAGCACGGGCAACGCCGGGCCACGCTGCTAGTACTCTGATGAATCTTAATTCTTAAGTTGATAATTGAATAAGCTCATGGCGAGTTCTACAACAATAAAATATCCGTCGAAATTCCCCACTTTCGCATCGTTAAATATTTGAGTTTAACAACCTCAACAAAATATTACAATATCAGTCTTAAATATGATTGTGGTGTCACTTCGACGTGGTGTAGTGGTTAGCAACATCGTCTTGTTGAATGAATTACGACTGTGTAGTTAGTTCGATCCTCACTGGCTGCTTCACTCTTTCGGCCTTGCACCGCATCTAATCTACGCTTAGAAAATAATTTTGACACCTCGACGCAGTGCAATGATTAGCAAACATATTTTTCGCTAGAACAATTATGACTGCATAATGGGTTTGATTCTTACTGGGTACACCATACTTTTGGCCTTGTGCCACATCTAAGCCACACTTAGAAAATTGACATAACTATGACTGCTGGTCGTTATTTTAAGAAGTAATGGTGTAAAAAAGAAAAGATTTGAAAACTTTTCCCATTTCACTGAAATAAACATTATAGAGTTCTATCTTCTTTCCTTTTATTCTTTCTTTTTTTCTTTATTTCTTTCTTTGACTGAAACCATGTAGTGTCTCAGATATGTCATTTCACGCGGTCAAGACCGAAGAGTCCATTATATATATGGTTTTGGCAGGACGTAACGGTCGTGTGAACTAACTAACGACGGGAGGGACAAGTAGAATTAAAATAGGATAATTTAATAACTTTACACTGTTGTCTGTTTTAATTAAAGCTTACATTAAGTTTCACAAATTTAAAATAAAGGTTTTCTCGTTTACATTAGGACTAAGCGGATTTTTAGTTTAAATATAGAATATGTCAGCTTCTTAATCTGTTAAATCGAGGTTTTATTTTAGTCTGTAATGGAAAATTTTCTAAGCGGTCCGGACAGTTTATAACGATTAAGTCATGGATTTAATCGATTTTTCTCTCTGATTCGGCCGTGCCTTGCAAGTATGATGTCAATTAATTGACAAAACAATTTGCGTTTATATACAATAAAAAAAAACAAAAAAAAAACAAAAAAAACAAACAAACAAAAAACAAAAACAATGTACGATATCTTGATCATGATTGGGTGATCTGCCGTTATTTTCAGCCCCTGAAATGACTACACAAACATCTCCATCCCAAACTTTATAGACAAATCCTACAGATGCATGCTGGGATTTCTCCCTCACCAGTAAGTCTAGTCGATTTTGTCGGAGTTATCTCCTCCTCAGCTCCTTAACCCTTCACCAGGGGTCTCTCTCCTCTCGCTATAAATATTGGCTGACCCTTCGCCTCGATCTCTTTTTTCCTCAGGTGTTCAGCCTTATACCACCTCGCAGATGTGAGCTCTCACAGATACAGCGTTTCCCAAATTCTGGGAACACGCTAAGAACAATACACGTACGTACAAACACTCACCACAACACACACACATAATATTCACCACACGCACGCTGTCCATGTAACTGTCCATGTGCTTGTAACCTGTAACTTGTTATTAATACATATATTTGTTTACATATATTTATTTCTTTGCCTTCTTTGGACTTAATTCAAGTCCAACTTTCTCATGTAGTTGGACCGGCTAGCAGGAAATTCTACCCACATATGTTCTTCTACAATACATACTCATCACCGCCACAGTCCGCTACAATCTCATCCGCCATATTTTGTTCTTTCGTGTCTTGAAATCAGAACGCTATTGGTCCTGACCTGGCATCTCGGTTTCAATTACTTTCCCACTGTCGTAAATTTAGCTTCCCCGTGCTTTTTCTATAAATAATTTCATGGTAATTGTTCTGATAAACTATCCTTTATGGTGCCTAGACTTTTTGAATTTAAGCGCAATACTAGATTGTCGGCAAGGTTTCATCATTTGACAGTTGAAATGACTCAATGTAACCGTAAGTTCTATGCTAACAGTTTCTTCTATCACACTTCTCACTTGTGGAACTCTATTCTGGGTTCGTGCTTTCCAGTCAACTTTGATCTTTAAAAATTTAAATGTAATGTCAGTCGTTATCTTCTGTTTTCTTAGTTATTATTCTTTTATTGTCCTCTCTCCATAATTGTTTTTTTTTTTTTTTAGTTTTTTTTTCATATTCTCTAACACTTAGTAACCTCTTACATCCTAGTGACTATATTGTCCTGCTTGGATTGAAATAGTGAAAAAAAAATTCTAGAGATATGTTACCATGATACTGATGCATAAAGTTTAGGTACCATAGGGGAAAATATCTTCCATATTATTGATATGACCCAGTGTGTGAAAATATCTTCCATATTATTGATATGACCCAGTGCTTAACAGAATGATACCATAACTATTCAGTTACTTTTCCACCGTCGTAACGTAGATTCCCTGTGCCTTTTCTATAAATACTTTCATGGTAATTGTTCTGATGAACTTTCCCCTATGGTACCTAAACTTTATGAATTTAAGTGCATTACTATTATAATAGAGGTCTCATCTTTTTACAGTTGAAATGGTTAGATGTAACCATACATTCTATACTAACAGTTTATTCTATCCCACTTCCGGCTTGTGAAACTCTCTTCCGGTTTCTTGCTTCCTTTGCTCTTCAAAAATTTAAACGCAATTTTAATCGTTATCTTCTCTCTTCTTAATTCATGTTCTTTTATTGTCATCTCCCCTTAATAGTATATTTCTGTCATATTCTCTATCACTTATTAAGCCTTGCGTCTTAGTGGCGTCATTTCCATGGAATAATTTTAAAAATCCCTTTTGCATATGAAAACTATTCTTACTCTGCGAACGTTTTGTCCTTTCACTGCTGTCTTAACGAGTTTTGACTTATTGATTGCTTAGTATTTTTTGATATCGTCAAAACGACCTTTTGTTACCACTGTTATAATAACAACGTATACTAGCTTGATACTTCGTCAATGTCAACGTAGTAGAGACTTTGTAATCACAGATACCAATTATAATACGCTGATGGCGTCAGACGTCTTAGAAATAATACACTTACTAATAGTACTTTGTATAGGGAAATAGTATAGAGAAGAAATTATGAATAGTATAGTAGATAGACTAGGAAAAGCGAACACGTAGAATAGGGATAGACTACAATAGTGAAACACAGTAAGGGAGGATAGACTAGAATAGCAAAATATATGACGTCACGTGACTTCATATATATAAGCTTTTCTCCTATGGTCACGTGATCTGCCTAATTCAGTAATGAGATGTGTTTGTTCTCTTGGGATCTACGTTCAAGCGACCCTTTATTCCTATATAACATAAATATACCCATGTTCAAGGCATCATAGACTTTTTTTTTAAGCGATAAGATGCAATGGGTGACTGAGAGTGAAAGAAAATGAGAAAACATTAGGCAGGAAAAAGGACAATAAAAGGTTTCAGGAAGATAGATGATGATGATTGACATTGTATTTAAATCTTTGAAGATTGTAGGTGGCAGGTAATCAAGAAACCAGAAGAAAGTTCTACAGACGAGAAGAAAAAGAAAAGGAATCTTTTAGAATAGAATTTACGGTTACACCTAGCTCAGTAGCTTTCAAATTTTTATGTCGTCAAATATGACCCTTGCTTCCGCCTTTGTGTCGTCAACATATACTTGCTGGATACTTTGTAAATGCCAACTTAGTAGAGATTTTGTAATCGCAGATACCAATTATAATACGCCGATGAACAATACTGGCGTCAGACGTCTTAGAAATAATACGCTTACTAATAGTACTTTGTATAGGGAAATAGTATAGAGAAGAAATGGAGGTCTGTATAGTATAGTAGATAGACTAGGAAAAGCAAACACGTAGAATAGGGAGAGACTACAATCGTGAAACACAATAAGGGAGGATAGACTAGAATCTAATAGCAAAATACATCACACGTCACGTGACTTTTACACTTTTATAATGCTTTTTACCTCAGTTTCGGGGTTAACTATTTGCCCATAGCTGGGACCCTAACAGGTGCTAGCACCCCGGGTCAGGGTGGACCTGGGAACACCAGCAATTAAGAGGTGGTTCCACGCTCCTCAAAACCTCCTGATCATAGGCCTTGCTGTTGGACGTAGTTTATCGTCTTACCCAGGATGCGGATGTAGTTTATCGTCTTACCCAGGATGCGGATGTAGTTTATCGTCATACCCAGGACGCGGATGTAGTTTATCGTCATACCCAGGACAGATTGATGTAAGGGGTTACTAGGAATGAAAGAGAATGAAGATAAAGGACACTAGCATAATAGGCTTCAGGAAGATGACAATTGGCGTTGCATTTACATTTTTACAAGTGGAATGTCCAATAGATTGTATTCTCAGCATCCTTCAGTCAAACACCATCTCTATTCCTCTTTTTCTTTCAGTCTGGCGCATTCCTAAAAAGTATTTGTAAAATAACCTTTTCTTAATATTTTAAAACATTTTAAAATGAAGCTTTCTTTCAACATAAACGTCCAATTATTTTTTTTCAAAGCTTTATTAGGAAAATTTTTTCAATGCATCACAGACTTTTTTTAAGGCGATATGATGCAATGGTTTACTGAGAGTGAAAGAAAATGAGAAAACATTAGGGAAGAGAAGGGACAATAAAAGAACAGGTTTCAGGAAAACAGAAGATGATGATTGACATTGCATTTAAATCTTTGAAGATTGTAGGTGGCAGAGAATCAAGAAACCAGAAGAAAGTTCTACAGATGAGAAGAAAAAGAAAAGGAATCTATGAGAATATAATTTACGCTTACACCTAGCTCAGTAGCTTTCAAATTTTTATGTCGTCAAAAATGACCCTTGCTTCCGCTTTTGTGTCGTCAACGAATACTTGCTTGATACGTCGTCAATGCCAATGAAAAAGAGACTTCGTAATCGCAGATACCAATTATAATATGCCGATGAACAATACTGGCGTCAGACGTCTTAGAATAATATTCGTACTAAACAGTACTTCGGATAGTGAGAAGAGAATAGCAGCCCGAATAGTAATAGAGACAGAGGAGAAAGCGAATACACCTATGACGTCACCCGACTTCCTCTATGTATGCATTTCCGCTATGGTCGCGTGATCTACCTAACTTAATAATGAGATCGCCAGTGTTTGTTCACTTGCGATCTACGTTCAAACACAAGTGTCAGCAGTGACATTTTCTTCTTACATAACAGTATTATTTTGTCCTGTTCTTTTTCTTCCTTTTCTTATTGTTTAATAAACAATTTTTGCAGTTCCGTTTGCCAATTATAACCATTACCAAATTTACCACATTGACGCAAACAATATTGTTTTTATTCATCTCTTGAAAAATGTCTGGCTTGTGCATATAATTATCAGTGGTTCATTCATTCTCATGTGAATAAGATACCGTGCGGTAAGCGGAGAAAATGCGATAAAACAGTTCATGCTTGTATACAAGTGTTATGATGTTGATTTGGGGTTAGTAAAGACAAACGCCAAATAACATGTAACAATAAAAAGGGGTTTATTAGGTTGGTAAGTAGGTACAGAAATCGCCTGAGTAGTCTATAACTAGCTCAGCTAAGAACTTCTCTGGGTATTTATCATTTCACCCACGGGAAACGAATATGGCACAAGGCCGGTTTTATTGTGGGTTTCCCCGAGCCCGTAGGTTCGGCCAAAAATAGCCTTTTGAAGCCGATTAAACGGGTTCAGGCATCGGGTTCCCTCCCGAACGAAACCTTGCCCTTCGGCAAAGCCCTTCGTCTCTAGACAGGTTCCTGTCTCTGGACGAAACCGCCCTTAGCGGAGGTTCCTTCGTTAACGCAGACGAAGTCAGCTAAGGACTTCTCTGTCTCCCTGTCTTTTGACATGCCACTATTTAACGTCTTTGTTTGTAGACAAGTTCATCTTCAAGAGGGGTGGTAGGTTTCCTACACAACAACAAGATATAAACAGCAATGACACCTCGCCATAATTGTAGTCTTGCATCCCAAATAACTAAGCTACTATAGTGAGTTCGATCCGCACTGGACGAGGAAATATTGTAATCTTGTACCAGACTATGCTACACTATTAATAATTTGGACCCTTTTAGCATCTTCTTTTAACTTTTTCTCAAGAAAGATTGAATCAGTTGCGAGATCTTCTGATAGGAAAGTCGGTTCACCGTTTCATGCTAAACAATTTTTCTCACCAGAATCTATTACACATTCATAAGGCAACTATTCGTCCATTAAATATTGCTGCCACATCTGGTTTCGGTGCTTCTGTTATAAAGAATAATTTGCAATGTTATTGGTATTGATATGGCATCTCGCCTTCAACCACTCTCCCAGTGCCGTAGCTTCCCTGTGCCTTTTCTATAAATATTGTCATCGTAATTGTTCTGAAGAACGTTCCTCTATGGTACCTAGAATTTTATGAATTTAAGCGCAGTACTAGATTGGCGGCAAGGTCTCGTCATTTTACAGTTAAATTGGCTAGGTGTGACTAAATTTATTTACATTATTCGGACTATTGTCCACATCTTTATCGCCATATTTATTACAACGTTTCGGCAGTTGTACGCTCCGGCCTTCTTCAGGTGGTTGGAATCTCGAACTGAACACTTTATTTCTCCTCCAGCTTTTTCCTTTCCAGCCAACTTTGATCTTGAAAAATTTAAATTCAATTTAAATTCAATTTATATTCAATTTAAATTCAACTTATATTCTGTCTTCTTAATTTTTATACTTTTATTGTCATCTCTCCATAAAAGTATTTTTCTCATATTGTGTAACACTCAATATCCCTTTGCGTCCTAGTGGCTTTATTGCTTTGCTTGGGGTGAAATGGTTAAAAAAAAAAAACTCGTTAGAAACACAGAATAGGGACTCGTTTAATGGTACTCAAAGGAAGTAGTCAGATAACAACATTTAAATCCTATTACGTGCACATCTGAAATCTGTCACTTCCTTCCCGATATCATAGACCATCTTTATTTACAAAATCAACTCTTAAAAACTGGAGGCAACAGAAGTCCGTTTCTACAGAAGGATACTGAGAATTCGATGAACGGAGCGAGTAAACAATGAGGAAGAGACAGCTGAAATTAATTGAACCCATAACGAGGAAGGAGTGCTTGTAAAATTTAACCTTCATGGGGTATAATGAGTGCAAGAGAGATAGGTGAAAGGACCTAACAAACTTTTGTGAATGGACGTCGAAACGAGAGTTGGGAAGCTTAGAAAAGGGAGAAAAACTGCTAAGAGCCAAACGGTATAAATGATCATGAAGAGCGATGATCGCCTATGTCCTGAAGGGACGCAAAATAAGAAGAAAACAGAAGGCATGGTTGTCAGCAAAAAAGGCACAGCCCAACATTCGAACTACCAATTGGGGACGTCAGAATCAAGAATTTGTTGGAATCCTGTCCTGTAACTAGTAAAATCCGGATTGGTTTCGCAGTCTGATCTTTGTATGGCAGACCCTTCTGAGGTCCGAGGTCCAACAGTCTTTCAAGGAAAAGTGCTTCCTCGAGAAGACCTCCATTCCGCTTGATTGGTGGTAGTCTGGGCTCAGATCGCCGATTATGATTGCATTTCTGATGTGCATGGTTGTCAGCAAAAAAGACACAGCCCAACATGCGAACAACGTATTGGGGACGTCAGCATCAAGCAAGTACATAAATTTAAGAATCAAGGTCGTGTTTTAATGGAGAATGTGGCTCCGAAATCCGAGGGTGCACTGGAATAGCAAAAGGTGCCTTCCAAAACGTAAGCAAAATATTAAGAACCAGTAAAACGTCATTAGATACAAAGACAAAGGAATTGAATTGTTACATAATATTACTAAGCCTATATGGCAGTGAATGCTGGACAATGTCCCCACGGAGGAGGAGGAGAAAACTGGAGGCAACAGAAATGTGGTTCTATAGACAAATGCTGCGAATTCCGTGGACGGAGCGAGAAAGCAAGGTGGGAGACTTAAAGAAAATGGTAACAAAAAGAACATTTATACTCAGAATCAGGAAGAAACAGTTGAAATTTCTTGGACACATAATGAGGAAGGACGGCTTGGAAAACTTAACCCCCTTAGGCGCATTTCGATTAGCGAAAGATGAATTCCAAAATCTGAACAAATTACCAAGAAACAGAAACGTTTCATTAAAAAAAAAAAAAACAAAGAGTGAGAGTGCTAGATTACAATGTGATATAAAACGGAGTGAATGCGGGACAATCTCTCCCCAGATGAGAAGAAAACTGGAGGCAACAGAAATGTGGTTCTACAGAAGGATACTGAGAATTCCATGGACGGAATAAGCGAATAAGCAACGAGGAAGTATTAAAGAAATTGTCAACAAAAAGAACACTTAGAATCAGAAAGGAACAGCTGAAATTTACTGGTCATACAATGAGGAAGGCATGTTTGGAAAACTTAATCCTCACAGGGCATATCGAGTCAAGAGAGAGAGAGAGAGAGAGAGGGGGAGAATGAATGCAGGAGAGAAGGCAGCGGGGCACCCACCTAACTAGCTTTTTTGAATGGATAGTAGAACGAGGACGGGAGCTTTAGCAAAATCCGACAAGGATAGGAAGTTGTGGAGATCCATGATTGCGCATGTCCTAAAGAGACAAAAGAAGAAGACGACGACGAAGAAGAACTACATATGAAAATTGTTAGTAACTCTTTTTCGTTTTCATTTCTTCTGAATTATAGATAATCTATATATATATATAAAACAGAGCACGTCTGTCTGTGTGATACCTTTTCACTCGAGATCCGTTCAACCGATTTTTACCAAACTTGGCACATACATTGTACAATGCAAGAGATAGGTTCTTAGCGTAAAAATAATTTTAAACAAATCAATAATCGATAAAGCCGATCAAAAATCGATAATTTCAACTTTTTCTTCCAATTTTGTTCAAACTCGGTATGTAGATTAATTACATCATGACGAACTCAACGATACCTCATTCTTATTTCTTCGCCACTGCGTTTAGGGAAAAACCACGAAAAACGAAAAATCAATTTCAACACAAATCGATTTCAACACAAATCGATTTCAATACAAATTTTAAACTAAAAACTCCCTCAATTTTCAAGCAATCTAATACAAACTTCACTCAATTGTAACCAACAATAAGTTGATTGTTTAACAGCCATTTAACTTCATAATTGAGTCCATCCATATAGTGAAAACCCACATAAATAGCTAAAAATGGCGATTTTATTGGTTTCTTTCTTACTTTCTGTTGATCTTTCAACCAATTTTCATCAAACTTAACAATTGTTTTATAGATGCATCCTCTTTTACATCCCTGGTAGCACACTGACAAGTTGAATTTCAAAACCTCCCAAATAACTGTGGTCTGAAGTGGGTCTTCATGTTTTACCCCTTCATGTCCTCGGCTAACTTCGATTGAATAAATACAGACTACTTCTGTTATATCTGTAACTGCATTAATTCAGAATGTTTTAATGAAAGTATTTGAAGAAGATAGACTCTGTTACATCTTACCGTGATGCTGTTTTTGCTCAATTCTAATTGAACGCTTTTTTTATCGGCCAACTAGGTATGGCTGCTAGTATCTTCATAAAGAAGGGAAGGCTGAAGTAGTATGGCCACATGACCAGATTGCGAAACTTCTCCAAGACCGTTCTATAAGGAATGGTATAAAAGGAGGAAGGAAAAAGCGGCGTCAAACAAAATGCTCGGACAATGTCGGCGAGTGGACCGGCAACAGTTTTACCCAGAAACAGACGTTGACCAATGAACGGATAAAGTGAAGGCTTCTTGTGAATAATGTTCCTACGACACTGTCGGATTATGGGACAAGAAGAAGAAGAAGAAGAAGAAGAAAAAAAGAAAAAGAAAAACGAAAAAAAAAGAAGAGATAAAATAAGAAGAAGAAGAAAGAAAAAAGAAGACGAAAAAGAAGAAAATAAAATAAGAAGAAGAAAAAGAAGACGAAAAAGAAGAAAGATAAAATAAGAAGAAGAAGAAAGAAAAAAGAAAACGAAAAAGAAGAAAGATAAAATAAGGAGAAGAAAAAGAAGAAAGATAAAATAAGAAGAAAAAGAAGAAGAAAAAAGAAAAAGAAGAAAAAAGAATAAGAAAGAAAGAAAAGAAAATGAAGAGGAATAAGAAGACGAAAGCAGAAAAAAGAACAAAAAGTAGAAGAAAAGGAAAGCGCAAAAATGAAGATGAAAGAAAGAAAAGACGAAGAAGAAGAAGAAGAACAAAGAAGAAAAAAGAATGAAAAAAAGAACAAAAAAAAGAAAAAAGAAAAAGACGAAGCAAAAGAAGACAAAAGAAGAAGGAGAAAAAAAGAAGAAAAAGACGGAGAAAAAAGAAGAAAGAATAAAGAAGGAAAAAGAAGAAAAAAAAGATAAAGAAGAACTACGTGTGAAAATTCTTTTATGTTCTCTATCCTTTCAGAAGAACGTCGTTCACGACTTTTCACAACTTCCTGCCTTTAGTTACTCTAAATGGTTTAAAATCCTTATTTAGTTTTCCATGTTCTTGAAAGTAAAAGCCACCCAATATACAGGGTGACTGAGAAGCAACTCCCTATTTTATGTATGATGGACTCTCCTATCTAACTATATTTTTTACAAGACGGGAGAGTCCATCATACATAAAATAGGGGATTAATTTTCAATCAGCCATGTATAGAAAACAGTTTATTGCTTGGTATGTTAATTTGTTTGTTTGTTTTTTTATTCATATTTAAGTTGAGAAATGATTAAACTATTTCTGGTCAAATTTTATTCCTTTATTTACTTCCTTATTTAGGAACAGTCAGAACCTTCAAGCAATAACATATTTTATCTTCTTTACGGAAACAAAATTCTACTGACGTAAATAGTTAAGAAATCTTATTAAACTTCGAATAAAATTCCTACGCAGTAGAGAAAGAATGTTAAAGTTAACGTTATTTACAAAAGGAGTGTCATATGTGTGTGTGTGTGTGCCCGCGCGAAGCAATACAAGAACAGATATGACGACATGGAACCATCATTTAAGCATTCATTACCATATCTTAAACGAATCTAATAATAGAAAACTGTAACCCTGCTTTACCTCCTGAGGCCAATGTTCTGGTGATGAGGGAATATGCTGATGGCATAGATATTCATATTTGGGATAAGAATGATTTTGAACAAAAAATCGATATCCTCTACCAAGTGTTAAGAAAAGGTCTCAAAATTAACCTTTCCAAAACAGAAGCAATTATCTGAAATTGGTTATATTCAGGATGTGAAATTAGTAGTCTGTCTATATTTCTGAGATGAGGTATTATGTACATTATTTACATTATTCGGACTATTGTCCTCATCTTTGTCGCCATATTTGTTACAACGTTTCGGCATTTCAGTATCTGTCTATATTTCTGAAATGAGGCATTATGCACATTATTTACATTATTCGGACTATTGTCCTCATCTTTGTCGCCATATTTATCACAACGTTTCAGCCGTTGTACGCTCCGGCCTTCTCCAGGTGGTTGGAATGTCGAACTGAAGCGTTTATTTCGCTCACTGGGGTAGACTGTTCTAGTTCCACGCGCCATGTTTGATGGATGTCAGTTATCTGTTATCTCCTGTTAATTTCCCTGATATATATATATATATATATATATATATATATATATATATATATATATATATATATATATATCAGAGGAAAAAAGAACAAATAGGAAACAGATCTTAATCTAACATGTTTCACTTTATTAAAGATTTGAGATCATGATAGAAATGATAAAAAGCAAAGAGACGCAGATTAATGGCGTGTTTGTGAAAATTAGATTTTACCATATACACAATAAGGGTAAAAAATAAAAATATTTTAGAAGCTTTATTTTTCAATTTGCTAATGCTGTAATTGGGTAGTAATTATGTATTTTAAAGGCATTTAACAATTTATAGCTATAACATAGCATGAAAACTTACAAATAAAAAAAGCAACTTCTAGAAGCTTCCATATATTTCTAGAAAGTTCCAGAAGGTTTCGTAAAGTTCTAGAAGGCTCGAGAAAGTCATAGTACAGGCTGGTCCAAAATTCTTGTCACCCCATACAGAATATACTTTTCTATTTCAACGCTCTGTGGGGGTATTATCAAGGAGATAGTTTCACGTGAATGATACCAGAATACCCATCAGTTGAAGGATGCCATTTGGAGAGCCTTTGCACCAATCAACAAAGCACTCTCTCGTAAAATATCACACAGGACACGGCGCCACCTCAAGCACTGCTATAAACGACAAAAGCGAGCGAGAACCTTATAATTTAGTGTGCATGCGCGACAGATCCCAAGATCTATCTATGCCAAGTGACTTTACACTGCGTACTTTAACTCACTTACCATAGCACTAGTCTCCATTCTTTTTGATCAGACCTCATATAATTTTATATATCTTTGTGATAAATGCAAATGTCAGTGTGTCACTATGTCATACTTTTTCAATTAAAGGGATATAACTCTCTAACTTTCAATAGCTCATCTTCTGCTATATAATAAATGCGAATTTCAGTGTGTCACTGTGTCACACTTTTTCAGTTGAATAGACACAATCCTCTAAATTTCAATAGCTCATCTTCTTCTATATAATAAATGCGAATGTCTGTATCACTATGTCACACTTTTTCAACGTTGCTCGTAGAGGCCATAGCCCAACATGTACCATTTTGGAATCAAGCCGACTCCGTGAGCAAATTAAAAACATTCCGGCTGGATCTGAACCCGCAATCCTGAAATTCTGGATACTCAAGTTTTCATTACTGTGACTGTTTTCAGCGATTTTTTTTACGTGATTTTTTGCGTTGAATGTTTTTGTACAATGAAACAATTTTTATAACTTGGTAACAATTTGGGGAATAATCGAAATTAATTGCGAAATCCATCGAAAGTCACCCATGAAATAAAAATAATTGTTTGTGCAGAAAGTAAGGACCTACGTACATCAAACTGTCTTTAAATTAAGTGGCGGCAGAAGAATTATCGTTGAACTTTTAAAAGATAAGTTTAAATATTAATGCAATGCTTAAATGCAGCGATCAGTTTTGAATTCTTCTATAGTTTATTGTTGCCTATCGCATCTACTCCTTCCTACCTATAGTCATGACGGCCCAATTAAGATCCCTCCGTAGGAGCTAGCTTAAATGCTGCCCGATAGAGCGTCTGTTAAGCTAGTAATATATATATTTTGATTATATTGATAAAAATCTGAAAAAATGACGTTTGGAAATTAACAATTCATTCCTCAGGTCCGACAATTAGCATATCCCCAGATTTCAATCTTAAATTATTGCATTTGAATTCTTTACATTTTTCTTTTTTTAGGATATATATTATTGGTAATAGTGAGATTAGCCCTCTCCATTCAGGAAACATTTGACATTCATTCTCTCAAGAGTTAGTATTACTCTCAGTTGACATTTATAAAAAATCCTTCTTTTAAAACAGTTTTATTTTAAGAGATTAAGCGACCTATGTCCACTAACTGTTATCGGTCTTTCTTCTGGCGAAGAGAGTTTCCTTTCAAGTCTTTTGCTTAGTATCGTGATTATACTGCAGAAATCACACGATCGCGAGATTTAAAAAAAAAAATGAACCTAGTTTCCCATTGATTACCTAGTCACAAAGGTAACCGCCCTACTGGCGGGAAATTACTGGCGGGAAATATAGAATCTGGCCTCTTTTCAACAATCTCTCACCGTGAGAGCACGTGAAAATGAACCTCTTCGGGAATGAAGACTAAAGATAAATTTTACTCAAATATTACCATCACATGTTGCATATGACTTTTTAATGATAGACTTATCACAAACCAAATAATTCAATCATTTACCAAGACAACACAAAGATCAGAACATTTAAAAAGCACATTACAAGAACTTTCATATATCTACCGAACAATATATATATCTATCTATAAAAGGCAGGATGTGTGTGTGTGTGTGTGTGTGTGTGTGTGTGTGTGTGTGTGTGTGTGTGTGTGTGTGTGTAACGAATGCCCGGCCGCAATTTTTGACGGATTTGCACCAGAATTTACATGCTCCAAGTTAGCGGGAAGGCCAAGACCGACTCTGCATTTCCCAACTCCCATCGATAGTGGAAATAATCGATTTCCATGCTTCTACGGTAGTTTTCATGTAGTTTGCGGTCATTTTCTACTGGCCACAGTGAGAGCCAATAGCTGGCTGCTACGAATAGGCAGGAAGATTCTATTGGTCAGCGTGAGAGCCAACAGCTGACTGACATGAATGTTAACTAGCATGCTAGCATGCAAAAAAAATCGATAGCTGCATTCGTCACAAGTGGGAAAAATTTAAATCTCCATGACACTTTACTCCAATTGGCTCATTCGCTTGCTTAAACTCAACGTTGATTCTGATTCCGCAGAACTGGGTTGGGTGTGAAAAAGTATTTGTTGTTAACATTCTTTTATCATTCGGTTTTTCCAGTTACGAGTCCTTTTTTAAAGCTGATCGTTTTGTGTTCATTTTGTTTAGTTCTTTTTTCGTAACAGATTTAATGTTTAGTATAGAGCCTCGAAAAAATTCGCAGTGTGAGATAGGCAAGAAGTAAGGCATGTAGCAACATCAGCACGGCAAAGGGCACTCCTTTAAAGGTAAGGAAGGGCAAAAGTATTTTAAGTCAAGTGATAGCGATTGCTGTATGAGTTGTACGATTTTTGAATCAAGCACAGGCAACGCCGGGCCATGCTGCTAGTATAATATATAAACAATAATTACAACAAAGATGCTCACCATCAAAGATGATATCCCGTTATGTTTATATAGAAGCTTGCTATGACACGATAACGGTCGCAGAATAGCAGACGCAGGTCGTAAATTCGTGTTGCGGTTCTATGACGTCATATTGTATTGTTTACCTGCATAGTGTTATTAGTGTTGGTGTATATGTGTATATATTTATTTATGTGTTGGTTAGAGTATTTGCACTGAGGAATGTGTAGGTTTGAATATAACTGTATTTATATGTTTTTTTTATATATGTGTGTGTGTGTGTGTGGGTGTGGGTGGGTGTGTATATATATGTGTGTATATATATATATATATATATATATATATATATATATAATGTGGGAAGGTATGGTAGATTAGAAGAGAAAAGGTTAATAATTGTTGATGTATATGTGTATGTGTGTGCCTATATATGTATGTGTGTATGTGTGTGTATATATATGTATATGTGTGTATATGTGTGTATATGTATATATATATATATATATGTATATCTGTAAATATATATATATATGTATATATGTGTGTATATGTATGTATGTATGTGTGTATATGTATGTATGTGTGTGTATATGTATATATATAAATATGTATATGTGTATGTATGATCACATCGCGGCGGTATAATGGTTGGTAAGCATGGTTCGCTAGATCAATTGCGACTGAGTAATGAGTTCGTTCCTCACTGGGTGCCCCCTAATTTCGGCTTTGTGCCACGATATATTTGTATATATATGTATGTGTGTGTATGTATGTATGTATGTATGTGTATATATATATCTGTGTGTGTATATATGTATATATCTGTATGTGTCCTATTTTATTGTGTATGTATATTTATATTTAAGTATATTTCTGTTTGTATGAATGTGTTTATATATTTGTATGTTAGGGTATATGTATATTGGTGTGTGTCGGTATTTGAATGTATATTTATGTATATATATGTTAGTACGTTTATATATGTATTTGTTTGAGTGTTGTTGTATTTTTATGTATGCATGTATATATTGGTAGTTGTTATTGTAGATAGATATATTTATATATATGTTTATTTGTAGATATGTATGTATGTGTGTATATATATTTATGTATGTTTCTGGATGTATATATGTGTGTGTTGGCAGCTATTATATATGAGTTTGTGTGTATGTGTGGGTATGGAAACTTTGGTATGTCATGACTGTTTTTATATATGTGAGTATGTGTGCATAAAAATGTGTGTATATATGTGTGTATTTATGTTTATATGTATATGTGTGTGCATGTGTACTTGTTATCATAGATATGTATATGTGCGTATATGTTTATGTTTATATATTTATTTGTATGTATTTCTGTATGTATATGTATGTATGAGTGTATGTTTATGTGTGTTAATTTGTGTTTGCTGCCGCGTGTATATATATGTATCTGTGGGTTTCTTTATCCTGTTTTTCTTTGCCTAATATATAATGAAACTATTATCAACTTATATGATTAATATATATTTTTATTGATATTTATGGTTTTGGAATTTTCGTTTTAATATATTAAATAATATTATTTTTAACCATTTTTATCTTTGTATATTTGCTCCCTTAAGTTATAATTTAATAAGTGGCTAGCATTTATTTAATGATACTTTAAGTTTGAAATATTTATTGGTTGTGGTATCTGATTGTCTATGTCATTGTCTGTGGATGTGTGTACATGTATCTATCGGTGTCTATGTGTATGTAGAGTGTATTCACATTTAACTGTGTGTGTGTGTGTATAGGTGTTGGTTTCCCCGTTTCCTTTTTTCGTAAAGGTCTGTAGAGATGTTCCTGTCTCGTCGCTTTTTTTTTTTTTTGTTGTGTGTGTGTGTGTGTGTGTGTGTGTATGATGTATTATAATCTGATTGTGTTTTTGTTGTTTTGCGTGAGTTTCAGACCACATTCACATTTTAGAATAAAAATATATATACATGTATTGTCAAATGACCGGATATATTTAGCGTCTTGTCGAACGTAAATTCAATGAAGAAATGAATTGAATAAACATATATATTTTTTTTTTCTCCATAATTTTGTAGTTTTTAAACTTAATAGTGATTAAATTTGGATTTTAAAATTGCCAGTTTTTAATTTTAATATTAAATTTTATCATATAATTTTATAATTATTGGTTAGTATAAATTCTTTTTAATATTACACGTATTTTAAAGATCTGAATAGCTATTATAACATGATTTCGTTGTCAAGCTTTTGAATCTTTCTATACTTGGTTTTTGATTGGTTATTCTAGCTTTTGTAACAATGTTTCCCCCTAGTGTAGGATCGTTAATTAATCTGAAACTTTTAAAACCATTTATTTTATTTTCAACATCATCACTTGATAAGACACAGAGTGTGTTGAAACAAAATGGCTATTTTTGTAGTGATTTTATAACATACTTATGTTATAATTTTTTTTTTATAAATAATAATTATATATATATATATATATATATATATGTATATATATATATATATCAGTGTTTGTGTGTGAAACAGAAATAGACAGATGTGAACAAAAGAAAAGAACTGAAAAATATATCGACAATGAATTGCACACATAAATAATAGGTTACCAAAATATATATATATATATATATATATATATATATATATATATAGTCGACTCTCCTGTCGAGGTTCGACGTATGAGGGTCAAGCAGATCAGTGTCCGTCCGTGAGAGAGAGAGAGAGAGAGAGAGAGAGAGAGAGAGAGATCTGTTTTTTTCTGTGAAACTGTATCTTAGCATAGTCAAACATTTCTCTATATAAAGATTAGGAAATTGCCATTTCGGAAATTGTCCGAGAAATCATGCGTAACTGACCGATTTAATTGGTTTTGCTCTCGATTCTCCTTTGGTTATAGTCAAGTGAATGAGGAAATCATCTCAATGGTCAATGCTACAAAACATTTCATGAGGTGATCTCAAAACAGCGCATGTTCTCTCGAAAGGTGTGGCCCCCGTACGTCACGAAAAAGAGGTCATGTATATGAGTGGAAGAACTTCTCGAATCTCCTCTGAGAGAAGGGAAAATGTGCGTCTGATCGTCGGAGAGTTTGTTCGTAGAAACCACGGAGGTGAAACCAATATTTTCCGTCTACCTATTAGGTTGGTGCAAAAATAATGACGTAATAATGTCGTTTTTTATTTTTTAAGGTTAAAAAACGACATTATTACGTCATTATTTTTGCACCAACCTAGCAAATATAGCGTTAAGCAGTCAATAATAACTACCTTCACCCTTCGAAGGCCAGTCTCTAAACACTCAATACATTCAGAAGAGAAACTCTGTGGTCTTCTTTACTCTTTTGTTCACTACATAGCATAATACCTCCATGTTGTCTCGTGCTCCTGCTATATATTTACAGATTCTTGGTAAAATCCAAAGAATCTGCAATGTTATTGGTTCTGACCTGGCATCTCAGCTTCAGTCCCTTTCCCAGCGACTTCCCTGTGTCTTTTTTTTATAAATGCTTTCGTGGTAGTTGATCTGATGAACTTTCCTTTTAATCCCCCCTACCACAGACAAATTGTACATCAAGGGAATAGTTAGGACTTTATAGAGACATTGAGGTATTATGATGGATGCAGTAAGAATGTTAAGTAAGAATGTATTGACTAAGTGTTGAGTTTGATCTTCACAGAGTGCTCCACACTTTTGGCCTTGTGTCGCATCTAAGCTACGTTTAGAAAATCATTTTTTATTACTAATACTAATTTGTTTAGTTTCTTATATATAAAACTGAAATCATTGTAAATATTTATTGGGTTCATTTTTAAATGCTGTTATTTTTATTCACCCCCACCAGACAAATTGTACATTTGAGATCTAGTTAGAGACTTGAGGTATTATGATGGCTGTAGTAAGAATGGTAAGTAAGAATTTGTTTTGGTGCAAGGAATACTGTAGTGTATTTGGATCAGTAATTGTGACTAGCTAAGTTTAAGATGAGACAGATTAAAGACCAACCTTCACCTATCGCCCATTTATTTTGGCCTTGTGCCACGTTTTCGGATTTTCAAAATAAATATTACTTTCCGCTATCTTATCTATACTTTATGAATTTAAGTGCAGTACTAGATTGGCAGCTAGGTCTCATCATTTTACAGTAGAAATGGCTAAATGTAACTTTGAGTTCTATGCTAAACGTCTTTCTGGTTTGTGGAACATTCTTCTGGTTTTTTGCTTTTCAGTCAGGTTTGCATTTTCATCTTTGAATTTTAAATTCTGTTCTTTTATTGTTCTCGTTCCTTAATAAAGTTTTTCTTATGTCCTAGAGAAAATTTGATACTCAGAGATCAGTTTGAAAGCAAGGACTGAGGAAAACAACGCATAACCTACCTAGCGAGCTTCAGTGAACAGATGGCAGTGCAAGGTTTAGGACAGATAACGAAAAGATAAAATTTATTAAAAGCTACAAAGGACAGGAAGTTGTGGAGGACCATGATCGCCCACATCCTGAACGGACACAGAAGAATAAAATGTTGAACAGACATTTCAAATACGTGCCTCGACGGCGCCGCCTGGTATACTTTAATTAAACTTGTTGCCAGAGAGTCCAATCAAAAATGACGTCTACAAAACAATCTGAAAGTTTCCTTTTTGATCTTGTCCCAGGATATTTATTGCAAGTTGTGCAATGGAGGTTTTGCAGATCGAACCTGTTGGTCCCGTATATCCTATAAGTGCTTAATGGAAATGAGATCGGGTGAGTTTGGTAGCCAGAGAAACGTAGTTCCTGAATACATTTCCATACAAATCATGCGGTATGGCTTAGGGCAGGTATGGCCAACCTTTTGATTCCATGCGCCAGTATTTTGTACGATTAATTTAAATGCGCAACACAAACCTCCTTTCAGTACGTGTTTTAATATGGACATATTTTAAAGGTATAATAAAATCTATTTATTTGAAAAATATATGCATATGACCAGGTGTGTATCCAGGAGTTTTGAAAGGGGGGGACATCAATCAATGCTTTGACTTTTTTTCTCTTCAGATTTTGCAGGGGTAGGGGGGATGGCAGAGTTTATAATATTTACATAGGCAAAATAAACATAAATAACTTTAATGTGTCTTTTGATTCTGCTTTCTTTTCGCCAAACCAGCAATATTAGGAGTTAAATTCGTAACTGAAAGCAACAAACAATTCTTCAAGTTGGAATCGGACAGTCGCGACCTTTTCATCAAAAGGATGCAATGCACCACTTGTAAGCATCCAATGCACCACTTATGGCGCATGCGCCACAGGTTGGCCATCCTTGGCTTAGGGTATTGTCCTGCTGAAAGATGCTACTTTCATTCTAGAGATATGTTACCATGATACTGATGCAGGAGGCGTGTGTGAACATATCTTCCACATTATTGATATGACCCAGTGCTTAACAGAATGATACCATAACTATTCAGTTACTTTTCCACCGTAGTAACGTAGATTCCCTGTGCCTTTTCTATAAATACTTTCATGGTAATTGTTCTGATAAACTATCCTTTATGGTGCCTAGACTTTTTGAATTTAAGCGCAATACTAGATTGTCGGCAAGGTTTCATTTGACAGTTTGTGACTCAATGTAACCGTAAGTTCTATACTAACAGTTTCTTCTCTCACACTTCTCACTTGTGGAACTCTCTTCTGGGTTCGTGCTTTCCAGTCAACTTTGATCTTTAAAAATTTAAATGTAATGTCAGTCGTTATCTTCTGTTTTTTTAGTTATTATTCTTTTATTGTCCTCTCTCCATAATTGTTTTTTTTTTTTTTTTTTCATATTCTCTAACACTTAGCAACCTCTTACATCCTAGTGACTATATTGTCCTGCTTGGATTGAAATGGTGAAAAAAAAAAAAAAAAAAAACACAACAAAATACAAAAATAGTGGAATCCTTTGTATTTTGTTACGAAAATGTACAATACAGTCAGAAGAAAAATCTCTGGTAATTCCGTCTCATTTGGTCATAAAAACGTCAGAAGAAAAATCCCGTAGCGTCATCACATTTCTTTTGGCTACTACAAAGCGGAATATATTCAGAAGGAAAACTCTATAGCAACCTCTTCTCTTGTGTGCGTGATGTAATAGATAGCAGCCGTCGAGTATGAAATCCAAGAACCGAGTTCAAATTTCAGTCCAGTGCCACGCAAAAGTTTACGGCACATTACAAAAGATTTTTTTTTTTATGTATTTCTAATACAGTTAGATCAGTTAAAATTAATTAAGGTTCATAGAACGTATATTCAGTTAAACAATCAGATTTTTCACGAAGAAAAACCGATATTTAGTAACTCAAATTTAACATTCTTTTATTTACAACAGATTTTTTTTTTTAAAAATGTTCAAATTTTACTAGAATGTTCCAAATTAGGGTGGAGTTGTTTTTTAGAACTTTCCAGATTAATTTTATGATTACTTTTAGGAATAATTAAAAGTATTGCGTCATTCTTTTCTTTTTTCTTTTTTTGTTAACCGCCCTTTAAGCATTGACAAAATGAAGAAAATCAAAATAATTGATCAAGACTACTGTAAACGTATTGTTGACCTTCATAAAAATGAACTTGGTTATAGCAAGATATTTAATCAATTAAATGTGCTATTGAATTCAGCTGGTAAGATAGTTCGTCACTGGAAGATGTGTGATTCCATTTGTCACTGGAAGACGTGTGATTCCATTCGTCACTGGAAGACGTGTGATTCCATTCGTCCCCAAAGAGTTCTGGTCGTCCTAGAAAGGTAACGGAACGTATGGCAAGATTATTGACGAGAAAAGTTGGCAACGAGTCCCGAGTTACGCTTAAAGAACTCCAGGGAGGACTAGAAGTAAGTGGAGTAATAGTGGGTACGGGTACAATTACTCGTTCACTTTGTCGATATGACATCTTTTCAAAGACTCCAAGGAAAAAAAAAACACTTCTTAAGCGAAAACACGTTCTTGCTAGACTGGATTTTGCAAACGCGCATTGTATTAATCCTGCAGCGTTTTGGGAAAATGTACTTTGGTCAGACGAAACGAAAATTGAAATTTTTTGGCAGAAATGCTGTGGCAAAGGTCTGGAGAAAGAAGGGTACTGAATATTCGCCAAAGAATACTATCCCAACAGTAAAATTTGGAGGTGGATCAATCATGATCTAGAGTTGCTTTCGTGCCCTAGGTGTAGGAAAGATCGAAATAATAGAAGGCAGGATGTATGGAGCATATTATAAAGATATTTTGGAGAGAAATTTACGTCAAAGTGCACATTCGCTGGGCTTGAAACCAGGGTGGGTCTTTCAACAAGGCAACGATCCTAAACATATTGCAAAGCTTACAAAATCATGGTTAAGTTCAAACAGAATAGACATTCTAAAATGGCCAAGTCAATTTCCAGATCTGAATCCAATTGAAAATTTATGGAGAGAGCTGAAACTGAAAATTAAACGAAGGAACTCACAGAACTAATGGAATTTTGTCGTGAAGAATGAAAAAATATTAGCCAAGACATGCAAGAAATTTGTGGCGAACTATTCTAAAAGTCTATATGCTAAAATTAGCCATAACGGTAACGATAGGAATTATTAATGGATGATTTAATAAATGTATTGTAAACTTTTACGTTATTAAATATTGGTTTTTCTTGGTGGGTTATTTTAGTTGATCATTTTTTAAAACCTGATTGTTTAACTACAGAGTTAAACATATGTATTATTAGCAGTAAAAGTTTCATTATACTGACTGTGTTAGAAATACCTAAAGAAACATTTTTTGTAATGTGTTGCAAACTTTTCCATAGTACTGTATATATATTGTAATTATTAAAAAAAAATAATTAGAAATATCTCTTGGACCTCATATACAAAGCTGTGTTATCTTACTATTTTTATGAAAACAATTTTTCTGCAAAATATGCATTTCAAGTCCCCTAACTGCTATCGTTCTTACCAATACTGATGGAAGTTTCCTTCCTAACCTTTTGTTTGAAGTAGTGCGGAGCATCAACTTGTTGATTGTCATTATTTTCACTTCGAGTAACATGTGCTACCCATTTTAGAGTGTTGTTTTTTTGTTGCTTGTTTTTTTTTTATTTGGTACAGTTTTTTGTTTTTGATTCTGTAGCGCCAGTCCACAAATGCATACTGCAAATTGTATTGAAATCTGATAACTAATTTCTGGTGTATTATTAAACAAGCTTCATTTTTTACACTATTTACATGCGACCTATTGTTCTCATTTAGTTGTTCTCACAACGTTTCGACCGTTGTGCCCTCAGCCTTCATCAGGTGTATGTCGATCCGGGTAATCAACGGAGAATTCCGGACTGAACACTTAATCTACTGGGGTAGACTGTTCTCGTCCACTGTTCATGTCTAGGAAAATATCGTCCATTCCTTATTTTTACTACTACTGAATTATTGCTCGACCTGTTTCCACTGAGTCCACGTACACACTGCTCGAATCAGGGATTGAACTCACAATTACTATGTCAACACTAATATAATTGTTATGGAGTGGTTTCACAGTGGAGGCTTGTATTTGTACTAAGTCGGTCCTAAAATAGGTTCGACGTACAAAACGTTAGGAACTTGATATAATAGGTAATGACGCAGAGTAATCTAGTTGTGGTCGCTAATACTTTAGTATCCAACTAACGGTCGTCCGGCATCGACTGACTGACTGAAGATATTCAGTCACCCCAAGCCACGAGGGCGTCAGGTGGCACAAGGCCTTTTTAACGTGGGATCTCAGAGCCCGTGAGCTCGGCCAAAAATATGCCCAATTGAACCCGTATAAACAGGTTCAGGGTCGGTTTACCTCCCCGAAAGAGAATCCGCCTTTCGGCGTAGCCTCTTTCGGGTTCCTCCCCGCTCGAAGGCAGAGAGTTCAACCGATCAGCCAGTCGACTGACTGACTGACCGAACCACTGAGCGACTCCTACTACTCCTACTTATTATAGGTGGGAGAGTCTATTAACAATAGAATAGGTGTGTTCCACTATAACAATAATTTAGTGGATTATAACGTTGGTTAGCGAATTAGGTGACTTAGTAATGAGACCAACTGCTTGGAGGAAAAGCGCAAAAAGAGAAAGAGGAAGATATATTCGTCTTTTTATATTAATTAAACAGCACCAGCTAATGGCATCTTGGCAAACCAAGTAAGAGTAATACCCACAGACTTCAAAGGGTCGACATTTCCTGTTACCCAATGGCTCTTAAGGGAATAGCCCTAGTGACACTGATGTCCATTTCATATTCATTCAAATTGTGTGTTATGTACTCATGAATATTTAAATTCAATGGCAGACTTTAAAAATCTATTTACAATTTAAAAAACAAAAATCTTTAAAAATAATTCTATTTATTATCGGTAATTTCCGGAAAGTTCAATAAAACTTGATTTTTACGGTTAAATATTTTAAGTTTTTTTTTTTTAAATCTCTAATTATGATTTTATTGCCCAGCCAAGGGTAGAGTTTGTCCAGACTGAGTGGGAATGGGATTTAATTATTCCACTGTCTTATTTCAAACTCAGTGTGTGTGTGTGTGTGTGTGTGTGCGTGCATGTGCTTGTGTGGGTATTAAATGACTTAAGCAAATATAACCTCAACTTTTACCCATCAGGATGGATGGTTAATCTCTCAAGGAGGCTCCTTCCCCTTGAGCGTCTATTGGGACCCAATCACGCAATTCACCTCGTGGAACTCATATATACAATCTATTGGTAAAGATACTGAAAAAAATTGTCAGTTGATTGTACTGCTACAGTAAGTGTCTCACTCCCCCTGCTATACACTTTACAAAAGTTAGATTAGACCAAAAATGGAGTATTGCTGCCATTTCTGGGTTGGAGCTGTCCAGTACTCACTTTCCTACACGCATGCCGCTAGTAGCCCGCTGTAGGGTTGCCAGCGGCCCTCTGGTGGCAGCCACCGGCGTGACACCGGCGGAACTCTAATGGTCCGCCAGAGACGAACACACCGGCGTTCGGACAGCGGTCCACCAGCCATAAACGCAAGTGGCATGACACCCCTACACGCAAGCCACCAACCTGCCACAGGGTGGCATACCACTAGAGTTTAGCCCTGGTGTCCCCTGCCGGATCGCCGGGGTGTTCGTCTCGGCAATGTTACCACTTGCGGACCGCTAGAGGCTCACCGGTGGCTCGCCAGTTGCTGCCACCAGAGACCGCTGGCGTTGCCATTAGCTTGCCTGTAGACACTCAGTTGCAGATTGGTGGCTAGCGTGTAGGGTTGCCTGACAAGAATTTAAAAGCGTCTACGTCTTGTGGGAAATAAAATATTTTTCCACCTTACAACCTCTTTAGAACCTTGAATCCCTTTTACACCTCCATAACATATTTTCCCTGTGTGCCTTTTCTATAAAATAATTTCATCGTAAATGTAATGCGTTGGGCTTTGGCTTAATTTTTGAATTTCGAAAATATATTCATATGACATATTTTTGGTACTTTTTGATTTGTGGGAAAACAGCCGCGTTTGTTTTTTTTTTTTTTCATCCAAAACCAATAAAAAGGGTTTCCCTTCAAATTCCGAGAAGTGTATTTAGAGCCTACCTGTTGGTTATTTAAGGCTGGGCTTGGATTTAATTTTCAGAGTCGACGAACAGCTGTTGCAGGAACCCAGGTCGCTCCAGTTCAGAATGAAATACAACGCAGGAGAAATTTGACAACCACCAAAGGAGAATTTAAAGAAAGATTAAAGTCGCTCCCACATCAAGGAAAACTCTTCGGCTGGTGTGCTTGTTCTCTTCTTCGTTGTTACCATGAACTTTGCTTCGAAAGTTGTACCAATTCTTTGGAAACTATACAGAGAGAAGTATTATCTCCTTTATTCATTTTATGTAGTTTTCTTTTCTGGAAGACATTATGCAGCATTAATTTTTATTGTAAAAAGGTATATTTCATTTTCATTGATAATTTACATACACCTTATTGGCCATCATTTGGCACACAATGCATTTAATTTGCGTAATTCCTTTTTGTGTGTTAACAATACATTTATCGTCTGTTTTTAAACTCGACTCCAGTTGTCTGTCTCTGCTGTGTGCCAATATAATTTACATGTTACCCCCAAACGTTTGTTTGAACTATTTTTTCGAAGTTTTTTTTTTTACCAAATAAAAAATCCTATATCCATAACGTTGAATGTGTAAAAAATATTCAACTTTTTAATAAGAAAAATCTCACGTTGATTTTAATAATTCCCGCAAAACATTGTTGATTTATTTAAGATGGAATGGTCGATTGTGACATGGGTCTAATTTGTATTTAGACACATTGTATTTATTTTCAGTTATTCTTGTTCAATTGTTCACTTATATTGCATATGATTAATTAATGTATAAAATTAGGTTGCAATAAAATTTGTTCTTTATATGAATACTACATAGTTGCATAGTAGAGTGATGGGGTGTATCATAGATTCGGGTCCCTGTATCATAGTTTCGGTGGGGGTTTACGAGACATTTGCACTGGCCTTGTCTGCATGATTTCCATCATGAATATATTTGATACAGTTTTGATGTATATTATTAATAATTGTAATTTACATAGAAGAATGATAGTTATTCAAAGAGATAACATTAACTGCATATTTAATAGACATGCGCAACAGGCGTCACCTGAACGTCATTCAGCATCTTTTCGCAATAAGCAGAGATCCGTAATCAGGACTTGAAACGTAAGAACATTACGTCTATGTTGGCTGTGATAAAAATATCAAGCAGGAAACGAACAGGTTAAAAAATGGTGACGGAACAATGCCTAGGAGAGATAGTAAGAGCCAGTTAAGTACTTTTGAGCGAGTCAAGTACATTTTACATTAAAACAAAGCTTCAGAATACATGCGTAGTAGAGAACAATCATGTGATTCCTGTTAATGCTATTTTTAGTCAATCAAAATTGTTTAGTTCTCATCACAGTTTTTAGTCCCCCAGGCAAAATAAAATTCTTACCTTAACTTCTCTTCTATTAAAAGAAAGCTACCGGTAGCTTTATTCTTTTCTTTTACTTTTAAACATAAATTCGTAAACTTCCGACAGAGTGATTTCTCTATCATTATACGCTAGACTGCTTCAAGTTTAGGGTTAACCGTTATCTTTTCTGTATAAACTTCACTTCTTCTCTTTTCTTACGCTCATACAACACAACTCGGTAAAACTCTACTTTAAACGGCTCTTGAGCCTTGAACATTAGTATAAAAAAACAACAGTTCAGGATATACGGCTATTCTTTTCTACTTCAGCCACGAAATTCAAGTATAATTCTTGGTTCACCACCACCTCTCATATACACTCTGACGTGGCAAAAGTCATAGAATAGGTTCATTGTGTAGTGTACGACCTCCTCTCATCCAGCATCAATTCCTCAAGTGGTCAGTAAACATCTAGAGAGATGTTCAGCCATACATTTTCAGGTGCAGGTTCATGCCTTCGAATAGAACTCTTCGCCACGTGAGCACAAGTTGGTCAAACGTGGTGACCATTCGTCGAGAGACTCCGGAATACACCTCGAACTAATTCCAAATTCTGGTGACAAGATGCATTATCTTGCTGGAACAACGGACTTTTGTTGGGGCAAACGGAGACTATGAAAGACCCACGTCACTCCTTAGTGATGTCGGGTGAAGCGTTATGTATGCCAATCCAAACTTTTACAACTAAGACGCCACAGGTCATCTACACTTGGTCGACTTATCCTAAATTTGCTTCACATCCCAGTGATGAGGAGAAAGTTACATACAGTCGATTCCTTCCCCTGAACTGTTGAAACGGACACCCGAGAGGATGTTTCCCCGATCACTAGATTCTTAACCTTTTCAAATATTGGGTCAACCGTTGCCTATCCTATATCTCTTCACTATATGCACCTTTTGCTCTCTCCATGTACGCCCTTACAAAACCTAAATTTAGTAACCCTCTACCTAGAGTGGTTCTAGTGCCTTGTATTGGTGGAACAATCTCTATCTATAAAAGGCAGGATGTGTGTGTGTGTGTGTGTGTGTGTGTGTGTGTGTGTGTGTGTGTGTGTGTGTGTGTAACGAATGCACGGCCGCAATTTTCGACGGATTAACACCAAAATTTGCATGCACATGCCCCAAGTTAGCGGGAAGGCTAAAACCGACTTTGCATTTTTCAACTCCTATCGATAGTGGAAACAATCGATTTTTACATGCTTCTACGGCAGTTTTCATCTAGTTTGCGGCCATTTTGTACTGGCCAGAGTGAGAGCCTATTGCTGGCTGCCACGAATAGACAGGAAGATTCGATTGGCCAGCGTGGGAGCCAACAGTTGACTGACACGAATGTTAACTAACATGCTAGCATGCAAAAAAAATCGATATCTGCATTCGTCACAAGTGGGAAAAATTTAAATCTGCATGGCACTTTACTTCAATTGACTCATACGCTTGATTCTGATTCCGCAGAACTGGGTTAGGTGTGAAAAAGTATTTGTTGTTAACATTCTTTTTTCATTCGGTTTTTCCAGTTACGAGTCCTTTTTTAAAGCTGATCGTTTTGTGTTCATTTTGTTTAGTTCTTTTTTCGTAACAGATTTAATGTTTAGTATAGAACTTAGAAAAATTTGCAGTGTGAGATAGGCAAGAAATAAGGCATGTAGCAACATCAGCACGGCAAAGGGCACTCCTTTAAAGGCAAGGAAGGGCAAAAATATTTGAAGTCAAGTGATAGTGATTGCTGTATGAGTCGTACGATTTTTGAATCAAGTACGGGCAACGCCGGGCCATGCTGCTAGTATAATAATAATAATAATAATAATAATAATAATAATAATATACACTCTTAAGTAGGTGCCGGAGGGAGTCGTCAGTGATGTTAATTGACTTGGTTCATCAGGGAGTTTCGGGTCTTTCAACATCATATACCCCATCGCCAAGTCGACCCAATAAGGGGAGATCAATCCCTGATTTCCCCTCGCAATCAAATGCTAGCAAATACTCGGCCCTCTTAATGAATTAGACTAAGATAGACCACGTTTTCCTCACACCCGATTGGATGTTTGTAACAACCAATCCACTGCGCGAACTGTCTTTTAAATGGTCCACAGTTGGGACTGGCTTCTTTTCTTTATTTTCGGTGGATAGCAGTTTCAATGGATAACCGAGGAGGTAATTTAACGTTAATAAAATAATAATAATAATAATAATAATAATAATAATAATAATAATAATAATATACACTCTTAAGTAGGTGCAGGAGGGAGTCGTCAGTGATGTTAATTGCTTTGGTTCATCAGGGAGTTTCGGGTCTTTCAACATCATATACCCCATCGCCAGTGAAGATGACGGTCAATAAATACTGTGTTAATTTATGTATATCTTTTTTTCCCCCTGTTTTCTTCATGATATAATATTTTAAACTCTAATTTACCGTCCACAACCAATTTGACCACTTCCCCAGCGTCCACAGACACAGATGAAGCGCTGTGTCCAGTGTCATGTTTTTAGCAAGGATATTCTTGTATGTCTTCTCTTTTCTATATCAATGAACCTAAAGAACATTTGAATGACCTACCGGAAAATGCGTCTTATAGGTCCTCATAGGACGTGGATGTGATTTCAGACAGTGTCTGTTGTCTCTTATTCCAGGCAATTCTTGCCTGACGCCATTGTTCCGAATTATTACGGACTCGCAGTCAGCCAATACGAAATGGAGTACAGAAGTTTAAACATCTGGGAAATATTTTAACAGGAGATAGTAAAATGGCACCGAAATCCGAACGCGCATTGAAATAGCAAATAATACATTCCAAAAACCTAGCAAATTATAAGAAACAGGGGAATTTCGTTGGAAACATAGAAAAGGGTACCGAGCTGTTATGTAAGATCAGTCCTCTTACATAACAATGAATGCTGGACAAGTTGCTCTCATATGAAGATTGGTTTGGCTTGGTTTGGTTCGATTTGTTTTACGGTATATCAACCTCAATGTGTTATTTAATGCCGACAAAATTTTTATTGCTGGTAATATGTTTTTCTTCAAAAATCTATTTCTGGGAATATTTTTCCCTGAAGAAATCTGTAGCTGGTCATATTTTTTTCAAAGAATGTATAACTGTTTTTATTTGTTGTTTTTTTTGTTTTTTTCATTATTGTTGATAATAATTTTTCCTTCAAAAATTATTGCTGGTAATATTTTTTTTATTACAAAGTATTTCTGGTATCAAAACCTATTTTTACACAAGTTTGGTTGTTAACTATTTGCCCATAACTGGGACCCTAACAGGTGCTACCACTCCGGATCAGGTTGAACCTGGGAACACCAGCAATCAAGAGGTGGTTCCACGATCCTCAAAACCTACTGATCAGACGCCTTGCTGTTGGAACTAGTTTATCATCTTACCCAGGACGCGGATGTAATTTATTGTCATACCCAGAATGGCTCATATGAAAAGAAAAACTGGAAGTAATAAAAATGTAATTCTACAGAAGGATGCTGAGAATACCACAGATGGAGAGCATAAGCAGCTAGGAAGTCTTGTGGAAAATGGAAACATATAGGACACTTATACTCAGAATCAGAAAGAGAGAGATTAATTTTTTGGGACTTAATGAGGAATGAGGGCTTGGAGAATTTGATACTCAGAGGATATATTGAAAGCAGCAAACCATCAAACTAATGAAATTCTGTGAATGGAGGACAGAATGCTTGACAAAAGAGAAAAATGTGGCTAAAAGCTACACAGTATCGGAGGTTGTTGGGAGCCATGATCGTCCACGAACATGGCACATAGAAGCATTGATAGTAATACAAAGAGATTCTGGGACATTTGTATTCTACGAGAGTTTAAAAATATAGGAAGCGTTTTAATGGGTAGGGGTGGGAAATGTGAGACCGAAATCCAAACAATACCTGGGATATCGACAGAGGCATCACAAAAAAAAGCAATGTACTAAGAAAGAGAAGAATTGCATTAGAAACAAAGAAACAGTTACTGAACTGTTATGTAATATTAATCTTTTTCTATAGCATTGAATTCTGGGAAATCTCCTCACAGATGAAAATGAAACTGAGGGCAACAGAAATCTCCTTATGGAGATGAATACTGAGAATACCATGGACGGAGCAGGTAATCAAATAGGAAGTCTTATGAAAGCACAGACACTTATACTTAGAATTATAAAGAGAGATCTCATGAATAATGAAGGCTTCGTGAATTTGACACTCAAAAGATTCCCAGTACACGGGTAACACCATAGACTGATGGATATCAAATGTTCCCTCAATTTTCGAATTAAAATATAGTAGGCATCGTGAATATGATACTAACAAGATATCAGGTATTCCCGGTACATGGGTAACATCATAGACTGATGGATATCAAATGTTCCCTCAATTTTCGAATTGAAATATAGAAGGCTTCGTGAATTACATGGGTAACACAGTAGAATGATGGATATGAAGTGTCTCCCCAATTTCGAATTGAAATATCCCATCCGTCTTGTACTATCATGCCGAGTTCAAACACCAGTAATTCCTGTAGCTTTGCCATAAACTGCGGATACAGTGGCGTCACCTACCGTTATCTTAACATACTGCTATGTCATGACTTTTGGCACGTCAGTGTAAGAACAGCGAGTAATCTAATGCTATTTACTGCTTTACTCCGTATTCAGATGAAAAAATATAATTAATCTCATAGCGGTTTTGCGAATAGACACTCCCGCGATGGGAAACATATTTTTCGGTCTCCCAAAGGAGATTCGGAAAGTTCTTATTCGCACATATAAGCCCTTATTTCTTCCTGACGTACGGGGCCACACCTTTCGAGGGAATACGTGCGGCTTTGAAAACGCGTCATGAAATATTGTTTTGTGACATTGACCATTGAGAAGACGTCCGGATTTCTTGATTTATAATTAAAGTTGAAAAAAAGTCGGTCAGTTACGTTATATATATATATATATATATATATATATATATATATATATATATATATATATTATAAATTAACTGATTTAAAATGTTTTTTCGCTACACAGTTTAATTTTGTAATTAAATTATAAACATTAGTTCCATTTCATCCTCAAGCGAATTAATGTTTTTAATTTAATTACAAAATTAAATTTAAAGTTTGAAGCTTCCATTTTTGAAACTTGGTTATTACTGTGTAGCGAAAAAACAATATTTCAAATCAGTTAATTTATAATATTAATAATCTTTAAATTTACATTAAGCACTATTTCTTTAAAAAATAAAAATATTAATAAGAACACCGGATTACATATCTTATTGTTCTTTCTTTTTATTCATATATATATATATATATATATATATATACAGTGAGACCCGGATATAAGAGAAACCCGGATATAAGAGATATTTTCTCTGGTCCCAAATTAGAGCCTATGTTAATGTATATAAAATAGACCAAACACGGATATAAGAGAAACACGGATATAAGAGACTTCTTCTCCGGTCCCGACAACTCTCTTATATCCGGGTTACACTATATATATATATATATATATATATATAACATGCGATGGATAAATTGTCGTCTAAATGCCGCCAAAATGAAAATAACACTGGCATCTCATTTTAACAGATATATTTACCAAAATTACACAAAAATGTCTTGAAATACTAAAGAGCAAACTTATTCAATAAAATAGCTATTTTTCTTTAACCATCGCCTCCAGACGACTTCGGAATCTCCTGCAACTCTTCTGGATGGTTCCCTTGTTTAAGTTGGTGAATGCTGCCATAATCCTTGCCTTCAGTTTATCTTTGTTTTGATAAGGAGTTTTGCTGGTCTTTCGCTCAACTGTGTCCCGCATAATAAACAAGGGTGTTGTAATCTTGGGTGATAGGTGGCCAGATTTAAGGAGTGATGTGGTTGCAGAAATTGTATGGCGGCCTTGACTGGATTCTCCTGCTTGTGTGGCATACTGCAGAATCCTGTTGCCAGATATAGGGTTTTCCAGCACCTAACCTCTTGACCCAGGGTAGTACTACCTCCTCAAGGCACTTAATGTAGGCCTCTGTGTTCGGTCTAAGGCCCTTGCCAAAATTTTTCGAATCCTCTGCACTCTCCTCAGATTGACACCCAAACACTCTGAAATGTTCGTATTGGCGTTTCCGGTGTAAATGCCAAGGAGTACAGCATGCAGTTACCAGATTTCGCAGCAGAGTGAATTGCGTCATGGTGCTCCTTTTCCCACAGACGGTGCCCGAACTGACACTCCTACACTGTGCAGTCGACAATATCAAAAACAAACAACGCGCATACGTGAAATTAAAAATATATAATTGTGACAATTTACCCATCGCACCCTGTATTTTTTCTTTGTGTGTGTGTGTGTGTGTGTGTGGAGAAATGTGACAAAGTGGACAAAGCTTTACAACTTATATTCTTAGGCAGATCGTTTATGTAGATCAAAAAAAGGGTTGGTCCAAGGAGTGACTCCTGGGGAACGCCCGTGTTAATCTCTTGGGCTCCGGGGGCACTGGCCTTTGATAACTACCTCCAGAGACCTACCAGTTAGTAAAGATTTTATGATCGAAAAGAACCTTCTAGTGATTCCATAACTGGAGAGCTTGTGTCGTGAGCCTTGTCGAAGGCCTTTGAGATATCTAGTGCTATGTTCCTCGAGGTGTGTTTGTCGTCAAGAGCCTCACTGTGAGTGATGGTAGTTAGGACGTCGGCAGTGGATCGGGTAGACCGAGATCCATATTGTTCATCGCTGAAGAGTTTTTTTCTTTTCTAGGTGCTCGACGACATTCTTATTGATTATGGCCTCAAAGACTTTACTGATGATACTGAGGAGACTGATGGGTCTGTACTCAAAGATCGCACGCTCGCTTTCTTGAAAATCGGGTATACGCTGGACACTTTCCACATATCTGGGAAGAATTTCTCCTTCAAGCAGCGGTTGAATAATTTTGCTAGGATTGGGGATAGTTCCGGGTTGATGTTCTTAAGGACAATCACAATTTTGTCTGGAACAGTGGCTTTCTTAGTGTCAAGGCCTTTGATAAGTCTAGAGACCTTGCATGATGTGACGGTAATATTACTGAGATTGTACTGAGACGTGGAAACTTGGTGAGGAGATGATCTTTGTCATCTAACGTTGAGTTACAGGCAAAGATTGAGGCGAAGAGTTTCGCCTTATCAGCTAAGGAAGATATCACCTAGGGGCCATTTATAATTATGGGCACAGTCGTTTTAACTCTGTTTTTGATTTGGTTGGTGATCTTCCAGAATTCAGTGGATCCAATTTGTTTTTTTTTTTTACCTTGGTTTGGACCGTTTGTGCGTAGCTGCACTTGGCGCTTTCTAGGACGTTTTTCTCAGCTATTGCGGACAGTTTTAAATTCAGTGAGGGCCGAACTATTTCGTTCCTTGCGATAGATATTGAAGTAGCGTTTTCGGTAAGCTATGTCTGTAGCGCATTCAGAGGTGAACCAGGTTTAACTGCTTGATATTTGCTGGAATTATTATTATATTCAAAAATCAATAAACAAACGCACGACGTTGGGTGTAACAGAAAGAGAGGAAGAGGATGTGAAGAAAGAAGAAGAAGAAAATGAAGAAAGAAAAAGAGAAGAAAAGCAAATGTATTGTAAATACATCAGTGGGGAGTTTAATGGAAAACTACATTACTTTTTTTATCCAGCCTCATATTTGCTTAAGAAAAAATTTCTTCTATGTAAGCAAGGACTTAAGAGTTTGGATTTCTGGTTTGGATCCAGAAATGTCAAAAACGCTCATTTTTTCTGTAGGCAGAGGTGGCAAATATTATTTTGATTGTTGTAAGGTTTTGCTTTTTTAAAAATTTTCCACCTTACAAGCAGATCTCTGTTGTTTTCTTTTAAAGTCCACACATAGCTAGTTTGGTAGAGTACCTAAGATTTGCTAGCTTAAATGACGACTTATGATTGTACCATCTACGTTTAAAAGTACCTTCCGTACACACTATGTACGTTTTTGACCATTAATATATGTTACTGCTTTATAAATTATAACTTATGTTTTACAAGCACCATTTAATGGACAACTATTCTTATTTCTGCAGTTGCATAAATTTCTTCTTCTTCTTCTTCTTCTTCTTCTTCTTCTTCTTCTTCTTCTCCTCCTCCTCCTTCTTCTATAGTTAATATATAATATATTAATTGAATTTTCTTGTTCTGGTCTACTGGGGTTGTGTATTTATAATGTGTCGTATAGTGTTACTAACACGTGGAAATAGTATGCTCTCAACTGCCTCAAGGTTAATAGTCGTAGCTATTTATAGTTTTTGAGATTTCCTATGTGAATAAGTCACCTCATCTCCCTGTACCGAAGAGGTTTTATCTCCTTATTTTCCTTGGTACTACTTCTGGGAGCTTTTGTCTCCTCACTATCTTCCTCCCTCTCTCTAAGAGATTATCTAGATATGGGAGATCTTGATCATTTTCTTTTTCCATAGGAGTGTTCCACTAACGATTGTTCTTGTTCATTTTCAGTCTATATTACTCTCGATTTCACTGTCTAGTTTGTCTCGACTTGACATGACACTTTAGCCTTCATTACATTCAGGCTCACTATAGATTTCTTCATCGCTGTTGTGTTGCAATCTGACCTGGCCCGCATGCGCTAATATCCCATTTCCGTTTGTTTCTGTTATCAAAGTGTTCTCTCTACTTTGCATTATGAGACTTGCCTCTTGTAGATTAGATTCATTGGTGGCATAGGACATGGTCACGAGGGCTCTAATTCGTCTATCCATGGTGGCGGACGGGTTTTTTCGATCTTCCAGCATGTTGTATTCTCCTATAACTTAGCAACGATCTAGAAAGAAATGTTTCTATCTTTTCTTTCCGTTGTACACATGTTTTCAATTCTCTTTTTATAGTTTGCAACATCCTTTCTCCTAATCCGCTTGATGGCGGGTGATACGAGTGTGGGGCGGTTTTATATGGCTTTCATCAAATTTTGTTCAAACATTGACATAGTTCCTCGTCAGAGAATCTTGGGCTCTTGTCAGATACCGTCGTTTATGAAAATATGATCCTTAACGCTTGTTTCACGGCCAAGCTTCTTTTGTTGGAAAGCTGTATTACTTATGGCCAGCCTGAATACGAATCTAACAGTATTAATAATAATCTCACTATAACTTAGGAATCATTCTGTTGTGGTACCCCCTTTTACAGTAGAATGAAGTCGTTGAGGAGTCGGTTGAGGTGTCGGTTGAGGAGCGGAGACGCAGTGGTAACCTACCGTTCGCACGTACACCTCTATCTGCTTATTACTAACACACTTGCTTTCTATATATTTGTTATTTCAATACACTTGTTCAAACTACCTTCGTCTTCCGTGTCTTTCTTTCTGGCCCCTAAACAGGCCACAACAATATATACATATATATATACACACACATATATGCTCATATACACACACATATATATATATATATACACACACACACACACATATATATATGTATATATATATATATATGTATATATATATATATGTGTTGTGGTAAACCCTTCTAGAGTAGAATGAACTCTTCCTCCTCTCATAAATACTAATGCAAGAGTCGGTTGGGGAGCGTAGACGCAGTGTTAACCTACCGTTCGGGCGTACGCCTCTAGCTGCTTATTAATGACACTCTTACTTTGTATATATCTGTTATTTCAATACACTTGTTCAACCTACCTTCGTCTTCCGTGTCTTTCTTTCTGGCCTCTAAACAGGCCACAACAATATATACATATATATATACACACATATATGCTTATATACACACATATATATTTACACACACACACACACACACACACACACACACACACACACACACACATATATATATATATGTTGTGGTAAACCCTTATAGAGTAGAATGAACTCTTCCTCCTCTCATAAATACTAATGCAAGAGTCGGTTGGGGAGCGTAGACGCAGTGTGAACCTACCGTTCGGACGTACGCCTCTATCTGCCTATTACTAAGACTCTTGTTTTCTATATATCTGTTATTTCAATTCACGTGTTCAGGCTACCTTCGTCTTCCATGTCTTTTTTTTCTGGCCCCTAAACAGGCTACAACAGATTCATGTTTACTCTGTCCCAAGTTTGAGACTCTTTAGGCTCTGTATGTGTTTGGTCTGTCCAGAGTGTCTTTTGTCATTGCACATTTTACACCTTTTTATATATCCTTCTACATCTGTAAAATATCCTGGCCATCATGCCTCTTGTCTTAATCTCTTTTGCGTAGACATTATTCTGCAATGAACATCGTCATGTATACTTTTTATAATTTTGCTTCTTTGCGTTGCTGGCGGAACCACTACGTCTCCATTACAAATCACACATTTTTCTACAGTCAACTCGTGTTTAACCTCTTTAAAACGCCTTTCTGTCCGTGAACAATTATTCCACTTATTATTTTTTTTTTTATCTTCGAAAATATACTATTCAATATGGAATCTCGCTTTTTATCCTCGGTTAACTTGTCTATCGACAAAATATTAGTTTTGACCTAGTGTCAGAAAGTATCTTCGAATTTTTCCTACTCTTTCTGACTTTCAGAAGTGATAAACTACAATCTCAACAAAGCGTCTACATGTGGAATGGTATTGCTTTTCACTTACTCAATATCAAAATCAAACGCCATTAACATTATAGCCCATTTTAAAATTCTAGAAGATGTTAACTTAAGCAGTTCCTTCCTGGGATTAAATATTAATTCTAAAGCTCTATGGTCGGACCTTAGTAGGAATTTCTTTCCAATCAGTGACTGACTAGCTCTGTTTGTCGTCCATATTATGGCCAACGATTCTTTCTCAACATTTGAGTAGTTCAATTCGGCCTTTGACAATTCACACGAAATATATATAATAAGATGACCATCCTGAGCTAAGAGATTTAATGTTCATTCGCGTCAGTTGTTAGCACTATTTCTTTTCTTAGGTCGAATATTTTTACTATTGGCTTCTTTGCCAGAACAGCTTTAAAATTTTCAAATGCCACTTTTTTGTCCAAATAAATTCCACATTTTTTCTTAAAACCGCAAAAGGTTCTATCAAATCGGAATATAGTTCTACATATCGTCTGTAGAAATTTACAAATCCCAAGAAAGATTCCAATTCTTTTTTTTCTTAGTTACTTCAACTTTTAATATTTTGTCAATTAACTATCTGGGATATGCCTTCTTTAAATATGGAATATTCCCAAAATGACATCTTTTTAGTACTCTGCACACATTTTTTTTTGTTAATTGTTAATGCAATATTTTTTAACTTACTGGTTTTCCATTTTAATTTTTCGTCATTAAGATAGAACCAACAGAACCATCACAAATGTCATCCTGGTACCATATATATTTTATATCACTACCAATAACTTGCTCAAGATAATGAATTGCGTAGCTCCCTTTCTCAGCCGTTACACTGGGCAGTTGTGAAACAGACACCAGCTCAGCCGCGCCTACTTCGACTTCCTCTTTGCCCGTCTGTCAATCCGTACGTCCAACCCTATTGCACGCTGTCCGCCGAATGACTTCGCTTCCCTCGTGCTGCTAGCGCCCCGCTTTTTATGCTATTCCAATATGGCCAAAATTTGCATGTGTGCAAATATCGTCTCGTTTTGGACGAGTTAGGCGCGCATAAATTGTATCTTCAATAGCGGTCATATTTCTTTTTGTCATCACTTTTCAGGCAAGACACGTTCACGCTCGTTTCGAAGTCGTGTCTTTCGTCACAGTATAGCTCTTTTGAAAATCGCATTGCGGTTTTAATTCCATACGACATTCTTTTCCATCTTAATAAGCTTATTGGCGTGTTTATTATTGTGACTTCTTTAAAGTCAGCGTCAAAAGTATTTGATGGTATGCCGACTTTAGATCAATTTTAGAGGATGTTTTCTTATCCGCAAAGGAGTTCAAAGCCTATTTTACATTGGGGATAGGATATGTGTCTGTACATATTTTGTGATTTACACCTATTTTGTAGTCACCACAAATAAGCAGATCTCCACCCTTATTTCTTAAAATTACTAATGAGTCGGGCAATTCGCTCCCTCATAGTGGAACTCGTTCAGCCATTTTTTTTAGTTTTTCTACAACTAGTAGTAGTAGATGAACTGGCACTTTTTGTGCTTCAAAATATGAGGTGCAGGCATTTTCCTTTAGTCTTAACTTCGCTTCTTAGTTTTTTAACATCCCCGTTTCTTCTGTCTTGACTTTGTTCACTAATTTTGTCAAACTTATTGTCATCATTTCCTATTAGACCATGATTCTTTCCGCAGTTTGCTACGATAATTGATAATACACCAAAGCTTATTTTTTTTAGTTCCACGTAGGCTTCAAAATAGCCTAACATTTTTATCATGGACTCGTTAAACTGATGCAATTGTCTTTCCTTTAATCTTGGTTTTCCTAATTTCTTCCAGAAATTTCTGGGTATCAATGTCACGTCACTTCCCGTATTTAATGTATATCCACTAAAACATAACGTTTTTAATAATAAAGCCTTTTTCACTTTTTTTTTCCAATGAAAAGACATCCATGCTTATTTCCTCTCCATTTTGTTGGACCGTCTCTACTTTTTTTCTTTTTGGATTTACACATATCTTAAAAATGATTCATTTTGAAACATTTTTCACATTTTTTATATGGTGGGCATTTTTTTATGTTGATATCCACAATAAATACACATTATTCTATCTTTTTTTCATTATTGCCTATGGGCTTATTTCCTCTATCAGATCCGTAATCTTTGTTCTATCAAATTTTCCAATTAATTCTTGTTGCTGAAAAAATTCAACACACTTTTCTTTTCCAGTTGTAAATGTATTAGTGTCATTTGCCGATACTGCTCATTTTGAAGGCCGTTTACCAATTTCATTTGGATCAAATCCTTTTCGATTGACTGGTTTTCGGATCCCTGTTTCTCAAATTCACAATATTTTGCAGCCTGTTTTAAACGAAGAACATATTCAATAACCGATTCCTTCCCTTTTTGAAAAGTATTCATAAGCTTAGCTCTCTTTTCATTCACTAGTTTTTTTCTTGCAATTGCCAACAAGAGATCCGTTATTTGGTTTTCTCATCCGATACTTTTGAATCCTTTAGATTTATGCTCTAGCTTTAGCTGCTAGCATTCTGAGCCAAGCTTGTGCGTATTCATAATTATCAAGTGATAATTGTTCGTTCGGTTCATTAGATATCGGCGACGCCATTGTTGCGTAGTGTTACTAACGCGCGGGAAGTAGTATGCACTGAACTGCCTCACGAGTAATAACCGTAACTATTCATCGTATTTGTGACTTCATATGTAAATGAGTTGCCTCATAATGTTTCAAGGGAAAGTTTCAAGTTAACGTGTATGTGAGTTTTATAGAAAATGTTCATGTTATTCTTTTTACCTGTATGTTCAGTCTTGCTATCGGTAATCTTAGAAATAAATCGCCTAATTTTGTGATCTATGAGGTACTTCGGAAAACAGTTATTAACTATCACCTGTTTCACGTTGTTGAATTCTTTAAAGAAAAGCGGACGAGAGGATGAATTCTCGGGCTCTCGCTTAAGGAAATTACTTATAACGCCTATTTTATACCTAAGTGGACATTTGCTAGTAAAATTAAGGTGGCAAGAGTTTCTACTTGTGTTTTTTAATAATCGCATCCTGTGGGCACTCCCACAATTTTTTTAGAACAACTGGAAAAAAAAAAATGTTTAACCAGCGTTGTTGTAAGACTGATTTAGGATATAAAGAGGTCTAAAAAACAAAAAACAAAACAAGCCTTCCCATGTCGTGGGAGGATTATCATCTCTCAGTTGCACAGTACAACTCAGTTGTGGTTCTGTCAGTGTACAGTGATGCAAGTGAGAAAATAAGTACTGCGAGGTTCCCGGAGAACAGCTGCCCAAAGCTGCACCCCCATTGCATTAGAGGGGGATCGGTCGTCGCTACCAAGGCCAGCGCAACCGACGTTTGAACGGACTGAAGAATTTTTTATGTACTCGGGTTCCCCATATAAAACCCGACCTTGTGTCACATCTCGTCTCAGATGGGAAACTGGGGTAAATAACACGCCTTGTGTGGTCCATGCAGTGGGAGGTTTATCATCTCTCAGTTGCGGCTCTGTCTCCGGGTACAGCGCGACTCAATTGTGGCCTCTGCGGAAGAATAAATACTGTGAAGTACCCGGTTCCGGGTAACAGCTGCCCGGTGCTGCACTTCCCATTGCACTAGGAGTGGGGAATCGGAAATACCTCACCGATTAGCAAATTTTCCTCAGAAGAAGAACACAAACATCACATTGGTGGGCGATGACATGCATGCATTCAACACTACAAAAACCGCACTCACCGACTTCACAAAATTATCATTCATCAATAACGATCCACAAACAAAAATATTACTGACTCCAGGAGCATCTGACCCAGGGGTAGGCGCTGTCATTGAGCAAGAAAGTCCCAGCGTAAACCAATCACCTTATTCTCGGCTAAACTCTCAGCAGCTCAAACCAGATACAATGTCTCCTCCACAGTACTACTCGCTATCTGTTGAGAAATCAAATATTTTTGCCATCTGTTTGAGGGAAGAGATTTCGCCATCTGCTTGAGGGAAGAGACTTCGCCATCTGCTTGAGGGAAGAGATTTCACTATCTGCTTGAGGGAAGAGACTTCACCACCTGCTTAAGGGAAGAGATTTCGCCATCTGCTTGAGGGAAGAGACTTCGCTACCTGCTTGAGGGAAGAGATTTCGCTACCTGCTTGAGGGAAGGGACTTCGCCATCTGCTTGAGGGAAAAGACTTCGCGACCTGCTTGAGGGAAGAGATTTCGCCATCTGCTTGAGGGAAGAGATCTCACCATTTGCTTGAGGGAAGAGATCTCACCATCTGCTTGAGGGAAGAGATTTCGCCATCTGCTTGAGGGAAGAGATTTCACTATCTGCTTGAGGGAAGAGACTTCATCACCTGCTTAAGGGAAGAGACTTCGCTACCTGCTTGAGGGAAGAGATTTCGCCATCTGCTTGAGGGAAGAGATCTCACCATTTGCTTGAGAGAAGAGATCTCACAATCTGCTTGAGGGAAGAGACTTCGCCGTCTGCTTGAGGGAAGAGATTTCGCCATCTGCTTGAGGGAAGAGATTTCACTATCTGCTTGAGGGAAGAGACTTCGCCGTCTGCTTGAGGGAAGAGATTTCGCCATCTGCTTGAGGGAAGAGATCTCACCATCTGCTTGAGGGAAGAGATTTCGCCGTCTGCTTCAGGGAAGAGATTTCGCCATCTGCTTGAGGGAAGAGATTTCCCCATCTACACTGGTCACAAACCGTTGGCGACGGCTCTGAATACTAGCTCGGACAAATACACACCTCGAGAAATGAGATATTTAGACTATATCTCACAATTCTCCACAGGCGTACACCACATAAAAGATAAAAATAACAGTAACAGATACATTCTCAAGAGCTGACATTAATACACTTGCTGACGACGTACTGAGTTAATAACCGACGAACAAAAGTCAGATTCAACATTACAAGAAGTAAGTACGAGCACTTCACTGCAACTCCAGCAATTCCTAGCGCCCTTCATCAACAAGGGCCTCTAGTGTGATGTCACAATAAACGACCCCAGACCTTATATTCCTCTCACACTCAAGAAAATGATCTTCGAACATTTATATGGTTTGTCGCACCCCAGAAAACGAGCCACGGTCAAGCTCATCAAGGAACGTTTTGTCTGGCCCAATATGACCACCGACAACCGTGCCTGGAATGCTAAAGGTGTAAAGTACATCGTCACACTAAATCCCTTCACCAACCCCGACACCGGCTTCACGCACATAAACATCGATATTCTTGGACCTCTAGCAACGTGTCAGGGTTTACCAGCATCTGCTGACCATCATCGATCGATTTTCCTGATGGCCGACCGCCTTACCAATCAAAGACATTACAGTCAGCACAGTTTCCAATGCGGTTCTAAAAGGCTGGATTGCATTTTTGGAACATCACAGTAATTACGGCCGACCGTGGAGCACAATTTCAAACATCCCTATTTTGGAAATTCAAAAATTTACTTGGTTCTAAGCACATTAAAACGACGGCTTATCACTTTGGGATAAAGGTTTGATTGAAAGATTTCACAGATTCCTAAAAGTTTCCCTGGTTACGAATCCTGACACCACTATCTGGATTAAAGAACTACCAATAATCCTATTCTCTACCAGGAATACAGTTAAAGAAGATTTAGGCTGCATACAAGCTGGACTCGTTTTTGGTTTAGCCCTCTTCTTACCGGGACAATATTTCTGTGACATATATTAGATATGATTTCAATCCCAACGACCCCATTTATAGAAGAACTACGCAACAAAATAGCACGGTTGAAATATACACCAAAGCGACACACCATAAAAAAATGTTTGCATTCCAAAAAAACCTTCAAGCCTGCGAGTATATTTTTCTGACCTGAGATGGAACAAATACATTCAGTCAATTGCTTCGTCCACTGCGAGGAAAGTTGGCTCTCTGTGCCGCGCCAGGAAATTTTTCTCCCCGGAATCGATACTTCAAATATACAAAACAACCATTCGCCCTTGCATAGAGTATTGCTGCCATATATGGGCTGGAGCACCTTCTGCTTACCTCGGAGTTCTTGACAAGATCCAGAGACGCATATGTAATCTAACTGGCCCTGATCTGGCGTCTCGTCTGCAGTCACTTTTCTGACAGACGCGCCGTCGCCTCTCTCTGTCTTTTCTACAAATACTTTCGTGGTAATTGCTCCGATGAGCTGCTTTCACTGGTTCCCAGACTCCATGAATTCAAGCGCCCTACGAGGTTGGCATCCTGCTCCCACCCTTTCACTGTAGAAACTTTTAAATGTAGCCGTCTCTTCTACTCCAATAGCTTCATACCTCGCACCTCTCGCCTGTGGAACACCCTTCCCAATTACTGTTTCCCTGAGAGCTATAATCTCCAACTATTCAAATGTAATGTCAATCGACATCTCCAGTTACCTTGATCTATCCACTATCCCTCTCCTCATCCTTTCATCTATCACTCCTATCTACTCTCGCTCCAAATCTTCTGCAAACCCCCTGCATCCTAGTGGCTTCACGCCTTGCTCGGGGCGTAATGCTTAAAAAAAAATACGAAAAGACTCAGTTAAACGACCACTCACACCCAGCTACCAAGGCCCGTCAAATTTATCAGCCGAGATGATAAATGCATAACAGTCAAATGTGGTAACATTACAGACACCGTCCCTAACGACAGGACCAAGCCATCATTTCTGGGAAAGACGCCACCAAACAAAAAATAGGTCTTCAGTCCCACAGCCACAACCAGACGCACGTCTCATAAAACAGACAAAACCAGGAAGGGAATTCACTTTTACTATGCATCTCGATACATACATACGTTATTAATTGATATAATTAATTATCTAGGGATGGGACATTGTCGAATCCTGTCGGCACTCCCACATTTAAAAAAAAAAAAAACAACTGGAAGAAAAAGCTTAACCAGAGTTGTTGTAAGACTGTTTCAGGATATAAAAAGGCCAAAAGCATAAGAAAACAAGCCTTTACAATCGTTTCGCGGCCCTTCTCGGGGTGGGGAGAGCATATTATCACTCAGTTGTGGCTTTGCCCGCGGACAGAAATGCAGCTGTGGAAAATGATACGTAGAAATGCGCGGCAATAGAGAACACCTGCCCGAGGCTGCACCCTCTCATTGCACTAGAGAATGGGATCGGTGGTCGCCACCGAAGCCAGTGCAACTTGGGCAATTTTTGTACTTAGCTTGAGTGCACGAATTCGGTTGTCCCACGTTAAGCCTGACCTTATGTCGCACCCCGTCTCATGTGTAAATACCCAAGCGTTCCGCGGTACATGTTTTCCTGTCATAACTGAGTTTCTGCTTTGGGGCATACTGCGACTTAGTTGTGGCCTCTGTCTGCGGACAGAGGCCACAACTAAGGAAAATAAAAACTGTGAAGTGCCAAGTCGCGAGGAACAGCTGCCCGAGGCCAGGACAACCGACGGGCGTTGGGAAATCTTTGTACCTGGCCCGTGTGTACGCACTAGTTTCCAACATAAAACCGACCTTGTGTCACATCTCATCTCAGTGGGGAGACCGGGGTAAATAACAAGCGTTCAGTCAACATCATCTCCAACTTGCCATAGACCGTTGATCCAGACATCTGCAGGAGGCCACCAGCTGCTGCCGCTCCAGACATCTCCAGTAGGCACCAGCTGCTGCCGCTCCAGACATCTCCAGTAGGCCACCAGCTGCTGCCGCTCCAGACATCTACAGTAGGCCCAAGCTGTTGCCGCTCCAGACATCTCCAGTAGGCCACCAGCTGCTGCCGCTCCAGACATCTACAGTAGGCCACCAGCTGCTACCGCTCCAGACATCTCCAGTAGGCCACAAGCTGTTGCCGCTCCAGACATCTCCAGTAGGCACCAGCTGCTGCCGCTCCAGACATCTCCAGTAGTCCACCAGCTGCTGCCGCTCCAGACATCTACAGTAGGCCCAAGCTGTTGCTGCCCAGACATCTCCAGTAGGCACCAGCTGCTGCTGCTCCAGACATCTCCAGTAGGCCACCAGCTGCTGCCGCTCCAGACATCTCAGTAGGCCACCAGCTGCTACCGCTCCAGACATCTCCAGTAGGCCACAAGCTGTTGCCGCTCCAGACATCTCCAGTAGGCACCAGCTGCTGCCGCTCCAGACATCTCCAGTAGGCACCAGCTGCTACCGCTCCAGACATCTACAGTAGGCGTCCAGCTCCAGCTAGCTACAAAAGGCTTCCCGCTCCAGCCATCATCGCCAGTAGCAACGATATACAATAAACTCTCCTTTTCAAACCAACTCTCTCTAGCGACCACGAAACTATTCTTTTTAGGACAAACGCTCTCCAGCGACTACCAAGACTGTCCTTCTCATGGACAACACTATTCTCACTCTCTACATAAGCTTAAAAAGCTATTTTTTGCCTAGTGAAATGCAACATTATTTTTGTTGATGTATTTTCTTTAGCAAAAATAAACTTAGTAATATATATATATATATATATATATATATATATATATATATACTCTAAAAGTGTGCTATATTTGGGATAAAGTGCTCAATATCAGAGATAGAGCGTGTGTAAATATATGACAATTGCATCTAGCATGAAACAGCCTGTGACCTTGTTATACCATAATATCTATTCTATTGTAATAGACTCACCCACAGATAATAAGTAGTAGTAGCAATGGCCAGTTGAGCTCAGTGGTGTTGAGTGAGTCAGTCGATGTCGGACATTGAAGTATCAACCATCAGAACTAGATTGCTGCGTCATTAACTCTTATTTCATGTTCCTAACGTTTTGTACGTCGAACCTAATTTAGGGAGACTTAGTGAAATACAAGCCTCCACTGTAAAAACTACTCTACAACACACCTCTAAGTGTTGACTTTAATGTTCACACACACACACACTCACACACACACACACACACACACACACACACATATATATATATATATATATATATATATATATATATATATATGTATTGTCTTGGGTCCTTACCTATAACTACAGAATGAACTCTACCTAACACTATGTATACTACGCCTCTATCGAGAGAGGGTCGAATCGAGTCGAGCCGATAGTAGTTCACTCCAAACCAGACTGACAGTCATACTAACACCTTCCACATCTTGTATTATTATTTCGTTATTTCTACTCTTGTGTTTGTGTTGTTCTTTGGTCCTAACCTGGACCATAACATATATATATATATATATATATATATATATATATATATATATATATATATCAATTATTCAACGTTTCGTTTTGTTTGTTGTTGTCTTCTGTCACTCAATATCTGTCTCCGGGCCAATATACTACCCACAACAGTATAACGAAGTATCATTAGATTCTAAAAGAACATCTAAGAATGGGAATTTATTTTTTTCACTAAGTTCATAGGTAAAGTTAAGGACAGAGAGTTTTTCAAATGTAGTTTTGAGATTATCAACTTCTTTTTTGTCTTCAGATAATGTAAAAATATCGTCTATATAGCAGATATACATTTTAGGTTTTGTAACATTTTTAAATGCCTTGTTTTCGACATAAGATATATAGTAGTTAGAGAAGCACGGTCTAAGTACATTTCTCATACTAACGTCGTTAGCTTGGGTAAAAATATTGGCATTATGGCCGGAGAAGGGGACTTTAGTTGTGCAGGCGTGTAGTAATTTCTTGAGAATATTAGATTTGATGAATGGAGTTGGAATCGCGTTATGTATATATACGGAGTGGCAGATTATATCGATGGTTTCATCGACATGGACGTTTGTAAATAAGGTTTCTACATCTAAAATTCTACGCTAAAATGCCGTAGTTATACGAACACAAGGAAAATTGAATAGAAACCATAATCGCTGTACCTTGTCAGTAGTCTTTAATGCAATATTTATTTATTAAGATATTTTCAAATTGAAATGCTGTTCTCATTATATTTTTGTTCAGAAGAATGACGCTTTTTGACTCTAGTGTCATCATGTGTGTTATGGTTTCTTTTATGACTAGAAGATTTGCCACAGTTTTAACTTCAAGTCGATTTCTTTTGTCAGAATAAATTATGTTAATCACAAAAAAAAACTCTTTCAGCTACCGCAAAACTTATAGCAATGGTATTAATTATTTTTTTAGCTATTATATATCGGCTATTAATATATAAGATTATGTTCGGATAACCCAATAAAATGTCGGTAAGCTTTTATAATTTTAAGAACCGGTTCGCGTGAACCGGTAGGATGTCACCACTACACACACACACACACACACACTGCTCATCTGTGTGGCTAGACATCCGATTGCCTCAAGCCAGGATCGAAACCTGACCGATTTGGTATCACTCGGAGATTCTATCCCTAAGCCATTGACGCACGGCAGGAATGAAAGTTAATTTAAACATATTTATTTTTAGATAAGCGCGCCAGTGACCGGAGAACTCGATTCCTCTTAACGAAGAGTCTTGCATCAGCAGCAGTGATAGTCAGTGTTTACAGATTCACTTTTCTCCCCGAAGAGCTCAACCGAAATAATATGTATATATATTGTCATCCACAGTCAAGCTGTTTCGTTGTTTCACAGCTCATCAGTGTGTCAAGCCTGGATATATATATATATATATATATATATATATATATATATATATATATATTAGAGACACATATTTCCTCAGATGCCATAGACGGACAGTATAGTACCTAGCCTAACTTCACAATACCAATATTATATTTAACTAGGAATACACGGGAAAATTTCACACTTTTCCTATTTTAATTTTCTGATGAATCTTAATTCATAAGTTAATGATTGAATAAGCTTATGGCGAGTTCTACAGCAATAAAATACCAGTAGGAATTCCCCAGTCACATTGTTAAATATTTCTAAGATTACGAATGGTCCAGCAATATTTATCTTGTTTTAAGAAGGATAGTCTAGTTTCCGTAAGAACAGCAATATCTAACTACCGTGAATCCTTTTGTGACAGATTCCCACTTTCTCTATTGGTCGTTCCAACCTCAAGGATGGTCTAATGGACTTGGGAGGTCGCTGCTCTGGACACTGATCACTCCTGAAAACGTTATTTCTGGTTTTAAGTCCTCTTCATTCTACGTTGTATTCTCGATAATGGGAAGTTTTCCACAAGTGGGGTGGAAACTTAGGAGTTGCAATGGCTGTTCCAATAACCGATTTTAAATGTGAATTAAGTTTAAGCGTCTAATGATTTTTTTTCTTTTTCTTTCAAATTTAACAACTTAAGTCTTTGGCAATTTCAACAATAGAAAGATTAACAATCAAACAACGTGTTAAAGTTATCAAAGTCTATTACGAAAATGGACGTTCAATGGCTTTATTGAATGAGAAGTTCCCATGTCGCATCATCTCTCGAAACAGCGAAGTTAATTGGCTACCACGATCGTCCGACTTGACGTCTTTAGATTTCTTCCTTTGGGGTCATCTGAAAATTAAGGTCTATGCCAACAAGCCAACAACAATTCAACAGCTGAAGGTTGAGATAATAAGGCATATTAGTGAGATCGTGGAGCAACTATGCAGAGACGTCATCAAAAAATTTGACCATTGAGTGGAGGTGTGCCGCCGAAGCCTTGGCAAACATTTGGGCGATATTATTTTTCACACATAATTGCCATGACTTAAATAACATGATCCAAGAGAGAAATAAAAAAAAAATCACCGATAACATTGATTTATTTACTGCTGACTTTGATCCGTCTTAATGAAACACCCTTTATTTCCTTGGTTGCGGTAGGATACAAAATGACATAACGAAGTATACTTTTCAAAACACAATAAATACTACTGTAATGAGAACGTGGAAAATAAATATTTATTTTCCCTAATACGTGTCTCTAGCTATAGTCATTGTTATATCCATGATATAACAACACCGATATTTCACTGCCAGAACGGAATAGCTGAATGAAAAAAGAATAACACACACACGCTTAGTTCACAGAGAGTTTTATAATGCTACGTCGTACACAAAATTAGATATATACATATATACAAGTGTCCCACGGATAGAAATTATAACATACGCCTGAATAGATATATGTCTATATTTCTGAGATGATGTATTATGTACACTATTTACTATTTACATTATTAGGAGTATTGTCCACATGTTTGTCGCTATATTTATTACAACGTTTGGGCCGTTGTACGCTCCGGCATTCTTCATGTGGTTGCTAAAGACATTAGGTTTATAATACCCAGAAATTCACACATTCCTCAAGCGGATAAAGGTGTTAGTTAGATCCAGTGACAGAACCCAAAGAGTGTGAATTCAATACCCGGTTAAGGTAGTGGAGAACTTTCAGAGGGGAATTAACAGGAGATAACTGGTAACTGACATCCATTAAACATTGGCACGTGAAACAGTCTACCCCAGTGAGCGACAAAAAGGGTTCAGTTCGACATTCCACCTGAAGAAGGTCGGAGCGTACAATGGCTGAAACGTTGTAATAAATATGGCGACAAAAATGAGGACAGTAGTCCGAATAATGTAAATAGTGCCTCAATAGATGTAAGAAAGGGGAAAATTACTTGTTATATTTCCCTAAAGGAAAACTGGAGTTACGTCTGCTTCTCTATTCAATAGATAATAGGCCATGTGATTTTTCCTGTAAGGATGTCCTGTGTTCTACATGACAACTGCTCCCATCCTGACGTTACGTGATCCTGATGACTATCTCAATGAAAGGCAGAGAATCGGTTTATGTAACCCAACACTACCTTTATTTGTTTTTTCCTACGAACTGCGAATTTAAAATAATATTATTTTGTATAATATGTTCAGAACGGAACGAGAAAGATTCGACAACATATAAATTCAAGAGAACTATGTTTTTATAAAAACGATACAATAGAAAGGCAGGGATTTGGTTTATACAAAATCCCACCTTTTACGTTCATTGGAATTTATACAATTTTTTATACTAATGTTCAGTGCCACTCAATGTAGAGGTGTGTGGTGTTATATGAGCGTAAGAAAAGGTAAGAAGTGAAGTTTATGGTGCTATACAGGAAAGATAACGTTTAACCCCGCAACAATATTTCATGTTATTTTATCGAATCTCGACACTCCGAGTTTTGACTTTTAACAAAAAGCCGAGAAGGATTCCTATAAATGGTGACTAAGACGTGATTACCTTGAGAAATCGCCAACGTTGACAAATAGAACGCACAAATATACGTAACTTTAAAAAAAGGAACAAAACACAAATAGTACGGAAGTTTCCTTGACAACAGTCACTTTGAATTTACCTGCATATAACCCCAACAACATAAAGTTATAGTTTATACGGGTTTAGTAAGTTTCGGCGTCGCTCATTTGGCGTGGCTGATTCGGCGTCAGAAAAATAATTGTACTGTTCGGCACAGACGTGTAGGTGTCAGACTGTTTCGACGTCACTGTCTTTGACCGGAGGCACCCCATCCCTACAAAAAAAAAAAAAAAAAAAAAAAAAGGATAAAAGCATTGGAAACACCCAACTTTCAATATGACTTTTTATCTATTTAGGGAATTAAGGATCCTATTAAAACACTTATGGAATAATGTAAATTAAAAACTTAAATTAAAAATATTTAAAAAAAAAAAAATTAAAAATTTAGCTCAACGGTTGGTGGCTCGAGTATTTCAAGCCTTCTTTTCTTAACAATTGTTTTTATCTTTTCAACCTCTGTTTTTTGCAGCAGATACTTCATGGGTGCGTTCATTCAACTGGAGAATCATTTTTTCATCCTTCATATGCAATCTCACTTTACATCGATCTTTCTATTCACATCGCCAAAACCTTAATTTACGATCCCTCTTGCTCCAACTACACTTTCTCTTAAATTGAACGAAGAGAGAGAGAGAGAGAGAGAGAGAGAGAGAGAGAGAGAGAGAGAGAGAATACATTTGGCTATAAAAACGAAGTAGTAATCTGACGCCTAAATGGTCTCTGCCGAAAAAATTCCTATGTCGAATCGGCCACTCCGAATTAGCGACGTCAAATGGGCTACGCTGGAAAGTTTATACAAATGCAGGACATATTCAACGCGAAGAAAATTATTTAAGAAAGAGCCCGATACTGCTATTTAGTGGAAAAAACTACTAGCAGAAGTCGTAGAAGAGGTTACGGAGTTACTCGAGACAATGCCAGAAGAAAATCTCTTTAAAAGGACCATTATTAAACGAACCCGAATTTCAAACAAAACAATGTTACGCAACTTATTTATCCGATTGGAACTAGGTGACCGGACTCCTTCCCAGTTACTGAGAGACATGAAGAATCTGTTATATACTAATGTTATGGCAGAAAATATTCTATGGAGATTACGGTTGAACAAATTAATCAACACAATGACACATTTTAGCACCCATGGCTGAGGTAACGGAACTGAAGAAACTTACGGATTTTACTGACCGAATCCGCGTGGGTCTCAAAGACAGTAGGGTGAACGCATTAACACCGCAACCTACGAACCAATAACAAAACGAGTAATTTAACCAACTGCAAGCAACGGTTGCAAGTTTAACTAAACAGATGCAGTCCCTCTTGAACCTACAGCAACAACAAATTCTTTGTGAAACTAGTAGACATAAATACAGTCGAAGGAGTAACAGCAGAACTTTTAGCAATGATAGAGGAAGACGGAAATTTGACATTTGCTGTTACCATTATAAATCTGGATCCGACCAAGATGCTCTTTGAAACCGTGTGCCTTTATAAACACGGCGCCGGAAAACTTTAAATTCCAACTAGTAGAGATGACGACAGTTTCTCTCGCGAAAGCGTCGTCTGTTTTATATCCTTGATAGAAATCACGGATATAATTTATTAATAGACATGCGAGTGTTTTATCACCGGATGTAAGACAAAATTCAAAACCAAGTCTTTACAAAATTCAAGCTGCGAAACAGTACGAAAATGGATACCTTTGGCGAGAAAGCATTAACCATCGTCCTGGGTATGCGGCGAAATTTTCTATAGGTTTTCACACAAGCTGACGTTACCACATCAATATTAGGTGCAGACTTACTAGCTAAATTTAATTTGTCAACATGACTACTCATTCCCTTGTTGACAATCTGATAGAACTTTCTGTGAGGGGAATTTTCTCCCGATACCTGTCAACTAGAATTAGTATTACCCTATCACAAGGTAATGGTATAAAGGAATTAATTCAAAGACACGCGGAAATTACTCAACCTTTTAAAAACATGGACACAAACACAATGCCAAACACTGCCTAAAAACAACAGGATGGTTATCCTGTTGTTTTTAGGCAGTGGTAGTTACACTCTACGCTGAGACGATTAAAACCTGACAAATAAAAAATTGCCAAGGCAGAGCAACAGCAAATACTACAGTTGAGTATTATACGTCCATCCAAGAGCAGATGGTCATCACCATTACATATGGTCCAAAAATCTAACACAACAGCATGGCGTCCATGTGGCGATTTCCGTAGATTGAACACCCTGACAGATACCCTATTCCACATATACACGATTTTGTAATGGGTCTCCAAGGCGCTCGCATTTTCTCAAAGCTAGACCTGGTGAAGGTGTATTACCAAGTACCAGTTGCCGAAGAGGACATCCACAAAACTTTTCTGACGACGCCGTTCGGATTATACGAGTACGTGAGAATGCATTTCGGGATACGTAATGCCGCACCAACCTTCCAGAGACTAATCGACGAGTTATTTAGAGGTTTACCTTTCATATATGCCGATATAGACGATCTTTTAATTGTCAACAGGAAACGGGAAGAGTTCAAACTACATTTGGAACAAGTTTTTCAAGGACTTTCACATTTTGGACTCAAAATCAATGTCTACATGTGTGTTTTTTGGTGAACCAAAACTAAATTTCCTCTGACATTAAATTGACCAAGAAGGTATTTCACCTTTCCCAGACAAAATAGAGCCAATTACCAACTTTCTGTCACCAACGTTACTATACAATTGCGAAGATTTATAGACCTTATGAATTATTACAGGGGATTTATTGACATCGGTACTATCACCCTTGATGGATTTACTCAAGAACAAAAAGATTATGTTAAAGGAAGATACTCTAGAAACATTCAACAACGCCAAAACATCTTAAGCTAACTTTAATAAGCAGAGTTACATCAAGGATAGCGAGGAAATTAAACTCACCCTCACAACAGATGCTTCATCAACATCTGTAGTTGCAGTTTTACCCCAAACTTTGGACAAACAAATCAGACCTATATCTTTCTTCTCCTCTAAACTAAATAAGGCACAAACTAAATACAGCTCCTTTTCTAGGGATCTATTAAGAATATACCTTTCTATCAAACATTTTCAACACCTCCTGGAGGGCAGAGATTTCACTATATATACAGACCATAAGCCATTAATATATGCATGACACACATACTGACAAATATAATCCACAGGAAATAAGACACCTGGATTAGATTACCCAATTCTCATCAAATGTGTGACAGGTCCAAAAAATATAGTGGCATATGCACTATCACGTGCCACAATAGCTTCTTTAGATTCTAATTTTTTGATCCTTGAATTAATTGCTAAAGAACAAAACCCAGACACTTCATTAAAAGAGGTACAACAAAGCACATTACTAAAATTAGTTTAACAATCTGTTCCATTTTGTGATACAAAGTTTTATTGTGACATTTCACAAACTCAACCACGGCCTTACATATTGCCAAATTTGAGACAGCAAGTATTCTAACACTTCCATAAATTGTCTCACCCAGTAAAACGTGCAACTCTCAAGTACTGAACGTTTTGTCTGTCTAAACATGTCAACCGACATAGGAAATTGGATAAAACCTGTTTATTATGCCAGAAGAACAAGATAAATAAGCATACCAAATCACCTGCAGGCATATTCAGCAAGATTCACCAACACATGTCGATATTGTAGGACCCTTACCTTGTTCACAACGATATACATATATCCTTACTATCCTAAACAGATGAACTTAGTTCCAGTTTATGTTATTTAGAGAATTCAATCACCTACTCGGAACTCGACACATAAAAACTACAGCTTATTGCCCTTGTGCAAACGGGATGGTAGAACGTTTTCACAGACAGTTAAAGGCAGCTCTAGCGATGAAACAAAACAAAACTAACTGCGTATAAACAATTCTCACGAAAGCAACAAAAAGAAAAATATAAGCATCCAGATTAAAATATCACTCAAAAGACAAATGAACAAACATCCAGTAAAGCAAATGGCACTCCACCAGAAACAATAACAGAAGGATGTTACAATATCTAGAAGACATATTCATTGGCCAAAATATACCTAAGATATTAAATTATTGTTTCCTATATATCATTAGAAAAAATGTTTAATTATTTGGAAGGGGCTTTTGTCGTGTTCACTAAAATATTTAATAAAATATTTCATCATACTTTAGGTAGGTACTGCCAAAATATTGTGCGAACGTAGCAGAAGACATACCACGTGGCTTTTTTTAAGGGCAATTAGCAAGAAATAAATAATATAATTCTGGAGCCGATGTTCTAACGAAAAAGTGTATAAAACTCGCGAAATCCGATCCCAAACAGGAGACGCACAGATGTAATCAAAGTCCACGTCATTCGAGCGGCTTACCTTCAAGACCCCTTTCACGTCTACACGCAAAAAGCTACTGCGCTGACAAAATACAAAGAGACCGCTCCAAACTACGGCAACACAGTTCACAGTAAGAAATATATTCTATCTCTTGTATCCCCTGTTACAACTAAGCACGCACACACGTACTAACTCTTTCACACAAATACACATCTAACCACATTTCACCGTTCTCACATACATACACAAATACAATTTATATTGTATTCTAGAACTTTATTAACCAGAACAAAAAAGACATTACTTTCAAATTGATAACCAATGCATCTTGTATTCTTCTCGTTATATTAAATTAATGTTTATTTGTTGATACTACGTTGTCTTTTTCTACTGGATTTTATTCTTTCAATGAAAATCGTCGGATTATTCTAAACGGAATTACGAGCAGTCCCACAACAATATTGTGGTAACTACCACCACCATTACATACACACAGTACATAGAAATCATGCGACAAGCATTCATTTGTTGATATCCTCAAAACTAGCTCGCTGATTGGTCAATTCCGACCAATCAGATATCTGGCACGCGAGAAATAATTTTGCCGCGCAGAAGCTTCCGAGCCTACCACGTGATACACAGCCATATATAAACAAAACACGAATAAGCTCCGTCGTGTTCTCTTCAGTCTCTCTTGCATCTCAATCCTTGCTGCCAAGATGTAACCTTCAAGAACTCCCGTCTTGAACATGCAGTCAGACGTTAAAGAACATTACCAATTCACGCAAGTACAACTCTTAACTCTTCTGAACTCTTACCAACTTATCCAATACACAATTCCTTACATGCTAAAGGAACTTTATTCTTCTAAACTACAGTTTAATAATTACTCCATCTTTATGAGCTCAGGTACAAATATTTCCAAATCTAAGAGACATAACTCTATTAAACCTTCAGCTTATATGCATGTACACCAAACACTAATAAATTCAATTCTTATGTTTTGAATCATTACATTCTGCCTTGTATTTTATACTATGTGCTATTTTACGTCAAATATAAATTCCATTGCGTCCACGCATTATCCTTAATAGCATTTCCTAGTCGAAAGATAAACATATGTAGCATCATCCTCCTACAATATATTATATTATTGTATCGAATCCCGACACTCCAAATTTTGGCATTTAACAAAAACCCGAGTAGAAGTATTCCTACACGCACACATATTGGCGTACATATTACTTCGATCGTTGCAGACTCGCGACAAAATAACTTCGAAATTTTGCAGACTCACCTGCAACAAATCACATCGAACTATTGGTCTCTTCATAGTCACAACAAAGAACATTCATTTTCAACATATACCTGTATTTACTGTATAAATGTTATTGTCATATTTAGCTTAGTTTTCTTCCTTTGCTGTGAAGATCACTTCTTCGCGTTGCTTATAATTTTGTATTGTAATTTGTGGACATGACACTCGGATTTTATTTTTCCACCTAAAATCCGGGTAGACTGACCCCTGCACTATCTCCCTTCGTCTATTTTTGAATGTATGCAATCGTATATCACTTCTGTCAGCAACGAACTCTCTTACCTTTGTTTTAAACATTTTTAAATATTATTTTGTGTCGGATCATTTAAATCTGTTGTATGAACATTTCCTCTTCATGACAATTCATTAAAAAAACTACGGATTTTAAAAATGTCTGATTTATTTTCCTGAAACGAGCTACTGACACTACTCGACGTGTGTAAATTTGTAAATAAATTACTTATCTTGTTTTGTTAAAATTACCCGTGTGTTTCCTTGTCATTGCCATCCTTCATTAATCTTCTTGGTGTGGGTAAATGAACTGTTCATTTTAAAAATTTAACCGAACGCCATTATAAGCTTCCTAACCTGCAAACCACTACTTTAATAGCAAAGTATGTTAATTAGGAAATGTGTCTGTGTAATAAAGTGAAAAATATTATTAAGAGGCTTCCAAATGTGTATTTTCGTATGTTCAATTTTTAAAACGAGTAATAAGAAAAAGCCCTAATCTTAATCTCCAGCGTGGTCCAAATGTCTTGTCACTCCTACATATATTTTTGGGTATCACAAAGGAGAGAGTTTCACAGAAATGATACCAGAATACCCATCGGAAAGCCTTGCTTTGCAACAATCAACAAAAAAAGCACAACATCGTAAAAATATCACACAGGACATTTGTTTGTGCTACGAAAATGATGGCGTTCATACAGACCTTCTCGATGTGTGACAGCATCAATGGATAAACTGAATTCGGTACATGTGATTTGTATTACTTGTTCTTCTATTGTTCACATTACTTTTTGATAGAAGGTGACAAAACTTTCGGACCACCCGGTACATTTTTTTTATGTACAGAGTGGTCCGAAAGTCTTGTCCCACGTATATAATATAATTTTCTATTTCAGATGGCTGACGAGAGCTCCTACAATTTGGAAGAAAGGCTGCTTGCAAGTGTATGGACACACGATCGTGTGCATTCTGGCAAGAGCATGGAGGATGTGATCTTCACTGCAAGATTCGGCAAACCAGCTCCTCCGAAGAGGACGTTACTAGTAGGGGTGACAAGACGTTCGGATCACCCTGTACAGCCACGTGAAAACACCGCTTTTTATTAAGTTCATGCGCATGCGTGAATTTGATTACACCGGAAGTATCTCGATGATGGCTGACGTGGATTTTCATTCAAACCAGGTTGATTATTTTTATTTTTTGCTTAAACCTCGAATTATTTTAGCACTTACCGGATATTTTTTTAAATTTAGAATGAGTTAATATATCAGCTGTTATTATTCTGGAAATAATTTTTCTATATCTTGTTTGTTGATCACCGATGTTTTGAACGCTCTGAAGATAGCAACATTTTTTTTTCTTTTTGTTTACAGTTTAATAAACCCTGAATTATCAACAATAAGTCTTTAAAAAGTTTGTCAATCTTTTAAATTAATCTTTATTTTTTTGTCTTTTCCTTTATAAACCTTTTAAAAACGTACTTTCATTAATTAAATGATTTAATTAATGAAATTAGATTTTTAAGTGGGTTATAAAAGGAAAAGACAAAAAAATTAAACATCATAAAATAATTAATAAAAATCTGAAGAATTTTTTAGCGTGTGGATATTGTTAGTTAGATATTTTTAGCTTAAAACAGTTTGTTTTTATTTTATTAAACAACATTTTTACGTTACCTGTATTACTGCTAAAAATGATATTTATAAGGACAAGGTGGAATACAGTTTTTTTTTAAACATTGTTTACTTTAACAAACTGAACTTGAAGTCGGCCGTTTTTGCTTAGCTAAAAAACTTTAGATAAGTAACAAGTAGATTTAAGTAAAAATAGCATTGTACTCTTGTTACATTTAATAAAATTATATTTTTTTTTATCATTTCACCCCAGGCAAAGCAGTAAAGCCACTAAGAGACAAGGGGGGTTACTGAGTGTGAAAGAATAAGAAAGAAAAAAGGGAAAACATTAAGAAATGAGAACTATGAAAGAACAGGAAATATGGAGACAAAATAACGATTGACATTGCATTTAAATGTTTAAAGATCAAAGTTAAATGGAAAGCAAGAATCCAGAAGAAGAGAGTTCCACAACGAGAAGTGCGAGAGAAGAAACTGTTTGCAGGCGTACATCTTATATTTAACAAACTTTAATAAAATTTAAACTTTAAAAATGTTTGTGTCCATAAAAAATAAAAATAAAACATAACTATGAAAAGAAAGGAAAAATTCAACATCTGTACAAATTCGTTGACTAAAAATTGGGGTTAAAATTTCCTAAGCTTAAAATTAAAAATAAAATGTTTCTAATTCCCTGTACACGTCTGAAGCTTCCAAATAGGTACTACTCTTCAGTCTTCAGTAATAATTACGGTAATAAAAATTTTAGATATTTTCGGAAAATATCTATATTTTTAATTTTAAATGAAACAGGAAAATAATTTTCCTGTTTCCTTTACCTGCTATCTCAGTAGATATCTACTCACCCACCTACTTGGAATATGGCACAAGGTAAAGTAAGTGTGAGCCCCACACGGTACACATACCTGACTCGGAATAAACAAAATTTACTCGTGTTCTCCCACCCTGTCATTTTTCCTTTTTCGGGGATACCTCAAGCGCCAGAGATTATTAACCTTAGGAAAGGTACTGAGGGCTCTAAGAAATTATAATTGATTTTAATCTCGATGAAAACTGCCAGAACTGTCAAATTAAAAATCAGGAAAGAAAACTCATTTTGACTGAGCATATTTTCCGGGTAGAATAAACGACCGGTATTTTCCCTGGAAGTCACCGCTAAAATTTCTGGTTTGTTGACTATTTGATTATTAAGAATCAACAATTCTTGCACAAGTAAATTTAAAATAAATATAAAAAAAATCAATCCTCACACCATTTTTATTAAAAAAAAAACAACCAAAAAAAACCAGTAAAATAAGTTTTAGTATAGTTTTGCCACCTCTTAATTAGGTCTTCTTAGCAGCTTATAAACTAAGTAACTAAAAAAATAATTATGTACTCTTTATTTTAAAACAAGGTCCAATCGAACGTACTGTAATTTGTTGGAAAATAAATATCTTCGGATTATTTTTCGAAGTGTAAAAAAAGAAATAAAATATTGCATATTAATGTATTTTGGTCATTATACAAAAAGGAATTAATTAAAAAAATTTAATTGAAAAATATTGAAATATGTGTTTTTTACTTAAAAAAAAAAAATGCTAAATTTCCCATAGTAATCTTTTTATGATCCCAGCTGCTAACAAAGAAAAAGAAGATTTTTAACCAAAATTTCGAACATGCTAGAGAAGTTTAAAAAAATTTATACCTTGATCTTTCCTCTTAATAGCAACATTTTGATTAAAAGACTTTTTGGGGCTTTTTTTTTATTATGGTATGCATATTATTTTTATCATTTTTTTTATAAAATTTTTGGAGGTGCCTACTTTTTTGTCTGTTAAAAAAAAAAAGAAGAAAAAACCAAGCCATGTGCCATTAATTGTTTTATGAAATTTCTAGGTATGCGTGTCCTGCAATGGAGTCTGAGAATTAGAATAAAAATATTTCTCTAAAATTTATTTATTGAGAAATATTCTTCTTTGTTTGATAAACAGATCTTGATAATTTTTGAATTCGATTAATAATATTTTCATGCACCAAAAAGCAACAATAAATAAAAACTTTTTTCTCAACAAACGAGATAAAGATTTTTTTTTGTTATTTTTATTGATACTTCTCATGATCTAACATACAAGCATAAAATAAGAATGTTGGACTGGCTTATCTGCAATAGTGTACATAACATTTGTGTTGCCTGAAGTCGGAGAGGGGCTAATAGAAAATGGCATACCTTTTAAACAACATTCCAAAACTGGAGAGCATCTACAAAATATAAAGATTACAGTTATCATCATCTTTTTCTTTTTTTTTTTGAAAAAAAAAAAAAAAAATAGTCCACAGCAATAACAGCAAATGCAATAACAAAATAAGATGGGAAAACATTTCAAATAATTAGAAAAAAAAACAAAAAAAAAACTTTTTTTAAGGAATAACAATTTTAGGATAAAATATTATTATATTGAAAATATAGGCACTTTAAAAAAATCCCCTGTCTGTAACTGACTCAGAGTGTAACTATAAAAATAAATATTTAGTATATTACTTAACCATAATGTGAATTTAAGTAAAAACAGTGGAATGAGAGGAAAAATTTTCATTATACTAATACACATAATAACACCATCTCAAAACTTGATACACACAGCCTTTCACAGTCCCCCGTATCAGTCCATCAATGCTAACTTGCAAAATATAAAGTATTTGTGTCTTATGATTATTATATTAACAATATAGTCATTATGAAAAAAAAACAATCCCCTATCAATTTATAACTGACTCATAGAGTAATGTCCAGTGTATTATTTAGCCATAATGTGAAATTAAGTAAAAACAGCTCAAGGGGGAATGGTGGTTTTCTAAGCATAACTTCACTGCATACAAGCTGCTAGTGGCCTGCTGGAAGGTCGCCAATGGCAACGCTAGTGTCATGCCACCCAGTGTCCCAGTGTCCGACAGTGTCATGCCACCCAGTGTCCGATTGGAAGCGCCAGTGTCATGCCACCCAGTGTCCGATTGGTAAACGCCAGTGTCATGCCACCCAGTGTCCGATTGAGTGGCGCTAGTGTCATGCCACCCAGTGTCCGATTGGTAAACGCGGTGTCATGCCACCCAGTGTCCGATTGAGTAAGCGCTAGTGTCATGCCACCCAGTGTCCGATTGGTAAACGCTAGTGTCATGCCACCCAGTGTCCGATTAGAACGCTAGTGTCATGCCACCCAGTGTCCGATTGGTAACGCTAGTGTCATGCCACCCAGTGTCCGATTAGTGGCGCTAGTGTCATGCCACCCAGTGTCCGATTGGTAAACGCTAGTGTCATGCCACCCAGTGTCCGATTGGTAAACGCTAGTGTCATGCCACCCAGTGTCCGATTGGTAAACGCTAGTGTCATGCCACCCAGTGTCAGATTGGTGGCTTGCATGTAGGGTTACATGTAGCACAAGGCCAAAAGTATGGAGCACCCAGTGAAGATCAAGCTCCCTATTCAGTCATAATTGTTCTAGCGAGAATAGCTTGTTAACCGTTACACCATATTGAAGTGGAATGAGAGGAAAAATTTTCATAACTAATTTCACATGCTATTTTATTATACTAATTCACCTAAATACCGCCTGCCTCTAAGTGTGCCAATATTTTAAGTTCATGTGGAATGGCTCACCTGTCCAAACCACTTATCTTATCCTTTAAGTTTTGGGTGATAGGATTTCATCAAACCAAGTTCTGTCCGAGTTTGGTTAGAAATCACCACCTGAAGAAATTATTGAATTCCATAACTAAACAGCATCTACAAAACAGAAAAATTACAATGATAACCATTTATTTTTTGATTTGATTACTGACAAAAGCAGCAACTTTTTCTTGCCTTCCTTCCTCTCCACAAAATGTCATCTCGAATCCCAAAACATTCTAAGTGAATGCCAATGTATTATTTAAACATGAAATGAATTTAACTAAAAATGGCACATGTGGAAAAGGGAGTAAAAAATGTCACAAATAATTTAGTCTTCAACTTTATTATACTAATTCACCTGGGCCAGCTTCCCAAAACTTTTTCCCTATGTGGGTGGACTCCCTCTCACACTCATATCTAGGTCCACCAATGCTGACTTGCACAATATGAAATGTTCATGTCATACTTTTGATAATTCTTCCCTCCCATTCTATATCTTTTTTTATGCCATGTTCCCTTCAGGATCATGATTCTTTACAGATTTCTTTTTCTTTGCTATCTGTCAATTCCCATGACTTCTTTTGAAAGATAGGGGAGTGGTTTCCCACTGCCTTCTCCACAGTTTGGAATTCAGAATTATCCTTCTCTTAGACTGGTTGCCACCCAAAATGAAAGAAACTAGTCTACCTAATTTAATCTATAGTTGGAGAAAGATGGGATGGATTTATACCTTTCCATATCTTCCTTTATATATGCCATGTCCTTTCATGATGTGGGCTATCATGACACTCCATAACTTTCTGTTTTTCATAGCTCTAATTTTTTTCTTCTTATTATCTTCCCAGTCACTGTTCTGCAATCCATTTACACAAGCTCTTTAGGAAAATTACTTATCATTTCTCTTTGCTCCTGTTGCTTTCAGTGTCTTTGAGTGTCGTATTCACAATGCCTACTTTCTTTGATATGTGTTCCAGAAGTTTCAATTGTCTTTTTTTATTCATTTCAACCCAAGCAAAATAACCACTGAAACATAAGTGGTTACTGAGTGTTAAGAGAATACGAAAAAAAGAAAAACTCTATTAAGGAGAAAACAATAAAAGAACAAGAATTAAGGAGACACAAGATAACGGTTGACATTGCATTTAAATGTTTGAAGATCAAAGTTGATTGGAAAGCAAGAAGCCATAAGAGTTCCATAACAGAGAAGTGCAATAGAAGAAACTTACATTATTCGGACTATTGTCCTCATCTTTATCGCCATATTTATTACAATGTTTCGGCTGTTGTACGCTTCGGCCTTCTTCAGGTGGTTGGAATGTCGAACTGAACCCTTTATTTCGCTCACTGGGGTAGACTGTTCTAGTTCCATGTGTCATGTTTTTAATGGATGTTGGTTATCAGTTATCTCCTGTTAATTTCCCTCTGAAAGTTCTCCACTGCCTTAACTGGGTATTGAACTCTTTGGGTCCTGTCACTGGATTTAACTAATGCCTTTATCCACTGTCCTTGAGGACATCTGGGTATGAATTTCTGGGTATTATAAACCTAATGTTTTCAGCAACCATTTTTACCAGTGCCCATATTGCAATTTTGCTATTATCATTGCATGTTTTTACCAGAGTTCATATTGAAACTTTGTTGTTATCATTGCTTTTCTCTGGCACTCCTTATTACTGGTTCCCATATTGTATTTATTTCTATGCTTGGTCGACTCAGGAGATTTTTGTGGCCTAGCATAGACAGACTCTGAAGAAACTGTTAGCATAGAACTTATGGTTATATATAGACATTTCAACTGTAAAATGATGAGATCTTGCTGCCAATCTAGTAGTGCACTAAAATTCATAAAGTCTAGGTACCACAGAGGAAAGTTCATCAGAAATATGAAAATATTTACAGAAAAAGCACATGGAAGCTAGATTACTTTCTGATACTATGTGTAAGTCTCATTTTTATTTCCATAATTTTATAAAACAGTTTTTGGCAAATATTGACATCACTTTTATGAATGGTTATTTTGTCTTTCTGGGCTGTATTTACAACACCCAGAAATTGTCTCATTTCACTGGAAAATGTATAATTCAGGAGGAAGGATAATGGCAGATGTAAAAGCCTTAGAATTTGAAATGGCCTTTCCTGTTTGAGTCATCTTAGTTATTATACACCGAGGTAAAAAAAAAAAAAAAACCCAAAAAAACTCTGGTTTTAAAGTCAAGACAGTTCTCTATAGTTTTGTGTTTATGCAAATTCATATTGTCTCAGAGGTGACTTCTTGATAATGATGGCCTGGGGGAGACAATCCCAGTAGGTGGCACTTTTGGGAAGTGTCTGAAAAACCATATCATGGGTTTATCTAAGACCTGTGAATGTAATTGGGCAGACAAAACTCTCTGGAACCTATCAATGATTGTGCTAGTGCAAAGTCACTAGTTGTCATGACTAATGGCTTGAGTGTACTGGCCTTGTTTAACCACTGATCCTGCCAGATTGTGCTCGTTCAGCATTCTTGCAGTATAAACCACAGGTTGGCTCTGTGGAAGTTGAAGAAAGACAAATATGTCCGAGCAGGCACCTACAACAGGAATTAGGTACTCGTCAGAGTAGATGGTCATACTTGGAAAGGAGCAGCTAGCCATTATATCATTGTACAGATTTCTCTCTCTCTCTCTCTCTCTACAAAAGAACTTGACATCTTCTTCCCCACTACCATTTGATTTTTTTTTTTTTTTTTTTTTTTTTTGCTGGCATTTATAGGCCAAGAAAAATAAACAGAAAATTCTCAAAGAGTAACAAGCATTTCTGGAAAGCAAGTATTAGTCAGAGCAGCGTGTGGAGGACAAAATAAAGACATGGTGAATTTCTAAAAGAGGGATATTAATCAACAACATATGATTCACAGGTAAAATAGCAAAAATATTACTATCAATTAGCACCAGGTGGCTTGATATGGGATAATGGTTAACAAGCTAGTTTGGTTACTTAGTGGTGAGTTTGGTCTTCACTTATTGCACCATACTTGTGGCCTTGTGCCAAACTAAGCTTAGTAAATGACAACATTATTTGATATTGAACATGTAAACATTGTCTGAAATGATGCAATGTTATTAGATGACAAGTCGGTTAAAACAAGTTAAATTTAATCTTCTATTTAATTAAGTAATTATGTGATGGTGGACTTTAGTTATTAGAGCGAGTCATAAGTAATTTCAAATTTTGGGAACCAATCGAAATGATAAATGTATCTCCCTAACTATTAATCGTACGTGTCAGGTAAGAATAAATACGAAGCCTATTAACATGATAATGTTCAATGCAAAAGGCAGTGGATTGACAAAGATAAATCTCCATGACTGAAATCAAAAGCTGATCTCCATAGAAGAAGGATAATGTTATATGTACAGTGGAATTGTTAGGGTATTATTTATTTAGAGTTCTTAAAATGCAATGAAACAATAAATGTACTTTTATATGTCCAGCAGCTGCAACGTGTCCATAAATGTTTGGTTCATCATTAGGAGAAACGTTTCTCTCCATGGCAACACAAAGCTGTATACAACTCGAATAACAGGAAAAAAAACTTTGGAACTCGTTTGATCTGTTCTACCCCATTCATCATTTTATTTCGTTTTTTTTTTTTTTAATCATTTCACCCCAAGCAAGGCAATAATGCTACTAGGATACAGGCAGTTACAGGGAAAGCTCATCAGTGTAATTGTTATAAAAATATTTGTAAAAAAGACAGTGGGAAGCCATGTCATGTTGGTGAGAAAATGACTTAAATCAAGGTGCCATGTCAGGATTGATTACATTACAGATATTTATTGAATCTTGCACAAGCTGATTATTATTTTAATCAATTGCTACAAAATGCTTTGATGGGGAAAAGTTTCTTTTAATGAAAACCTTTTCACACTAATACCTGTGAAGTTTTGCACAAAATGTATTGAAGAGTTGCTTGATAATTGGCAACAAGTCATTTTAAACAATGGTGAATATACAGGGTGTGCGGCAGAAATACCTCCCACATAATGGTAAAACATTAACTAGATGAAGACACAATTGCCATTAATGTCTTTCCATTATGTGGAAGGTATTTTTAGTCTGATATTTCTACTGCATCCTGTATAATTGAATAAACTGTAATTGTACTTTATTTTTTGAAGAATAAAGATGATAAACAAAAACTGAAATTATTTATAATTCAGCTTAATGCTTTTACTCAAAGCTGATAGTCTCACGTCAGAAATTTACAAATCAAATGTCATACCTAAAACTCCTTTCATTTTAATTTGACTGTCATATGTTAATTTCAATGGGTTAAACACTTAAAATTAATTTTTATTGTTGATAATATTTTTTCAAAAATGTATTGCTGATAATATTTTTTCCAAAAATGTATTAAAACCTATTTTTACACTTTCATAGTGCTTTGACCCCAGTTTGGAGGTTAACTATTTTTCCATAGATGGGACCCTAACAGGTGCTATCACCCCCATCAAAGAGTTGCTTGATAACTGGCAACAAGTCATTTCAAGTAATGGTGAATATACAGGGTGTGGTAGAAATACCTCCCACATAATGGTAAGACATTAACTAGATGAAGACACAATTGCCATTAATGTCTTTCCATTATGTGGAAGGTATTTTTTGTCAGATATTTCTACTGCATTCTGTATAATTGAATAAACTGTAATTTTTTTTTTTTTAAGAATAAAGTTGATCATCAAAAAGAAATTATTATCCATTAAATATAATAGTTAGAAATCTATAATAAATACTATTTTTCTTTTCTTTCCCCCCTCCTCTTTATCACAAAAAGATATTTATTTGCAACAATATTTTACAACAGTTACAATTAATAACAATTTACAGCAATTGTACTTATAACATTAATTATTATTAGCACAATTATTAAAATATCTACGTACAATTGTTTAAAGGAGGAGAAGGGCTTCCTAAGTAGGTTGACTAACGAGAAGGGAGCCCGTTTAATAACAGATTAATTATTTTTATGATTAATGCTGGATTATATGCTGGCCCTTAATGGGTTAAAAATAAAAAAAAAAAAATAAATATCTGTTTGTAGATTTTCATTTCTAATTCTCATTTTTTTAAAAAAAAACTTTGTTTTTTCACTCCAGGTAAGGCGATAAAGCCACTATGACACAAGGAGTTACTGAGCATGAAACAAAAAAAAAAAGAGAAAACAATTAGGAGTAAGAATAATAAAAGAACAGGATTCAAATAAACAGTAGATGACTATTGACGTTGCATTTAAATTTTTGAAGATCATAGTTAACTAGAAAGCAAGAAGCCAGAAGAGAGTTTCACAAGAAACTATGAGAATAGAACTTATAGTTACATTGAGCAATTTCAACAGCAAAATGAGACCTAACGGCCAATCTAGACCATGTGTCTGTTTTTTTTTTTTCTGGTCTTTCTGACAAATACATAAACTTCTTATAACCACATGTTGAAACATCTAGGTACTGAACAGGCTCAATGTTGCTTAACTTCGGTTTAAACTTTTTTAAGTGCACTGGACACTGGCAGACTTGAGGTTGAGACATTTTTTTAATTACTAAGTTATATATAGTTGCAGATGAACAAAAAGTCTGGAACATTGAGGTAAATTAAAAGATTTTTCTACGTGATTAAACTAGGAATTTTTAGCAAGCCTAATATTAAAAGAGAAAATATTGGTTGTAAGGATAATTTGTAGAGAGGTTTACCTATCCTCCAGTTCACGCTTCTCTCCAGTCTTTTGAACAGGATCAGAGGGTTTATCCTTATGTTTCCTGTTTATGATTGGGTTTCTAGTTTCTTCTAAAGTCTTCTTCAGCTCTGTACTTTTAACATCTCCAACTAATCACTGAAATTTTATTTACAATTTTTTTTTTTTTTCCTCAATAGGAGTAGATATGTTTGCTTAGTGTCCAGTTCACACTTCTCCATGCTCTTTTGAACAGGAGTAGAGGTTTATCTTCTGTTCCCTGTTTAGTATTGGATTTCCAGTTCCTTCCAAAGTCTTCCCTTTCTTTTTTCCCCACTTTGCATCTTAATGGTATTATTGCCTTGCTTGGGGTGAATTGATCAAAAAATAAAAATCTCCCATTAATTTTTTTTTTTTTCTTTTTTTTTTTAAACAGTCTTACAAAGTATTGCCTGTGACTTCAAAATCTTCAATGTGAAGTGGGCATGTAATTTTATCGGCTTGAGTTTAGATCAGGCCATCCAATTTGTATGAAAATTTCATATATAGATATTCTGAATAAAACAAATCATTTTTCCCCAGGTGGGTAAGGGTTTGGAAGAACCATTGCTTATACCAGACCCTAAGGCCTCTGGGGATCATCATAGCCAACATGCAAAGGTAGGTACAGTCAATGTGCATTTTTTAAAATTTTTTTACTAAAACCCAGGCTTTTCTTTTCTTTAATCTATTTAAATGCGTGGTTCTCAATGTGGGTGATTCAAACTATCAAGGCTGTAGTAAGTGTTCAGAAGAATTATAGGTGCGGCTATAATTTTAACAGGACAGATAATTTAATTCTCCAACCTTAATTGGGGTGGGGAAATCAATATTATCATAATACACATTTGTTTATCTTTTTGCCTATATATTATAATAATATTTTCATTATGAAATATTTTACATTGCTACACAGAAATTTCTGTTTCAGAACTTAAAAATTGTTTCATCATTCACATTATTATATCGAGCACTTTTAAAAAAAAAAAAAAAAAAAAGTAAATGCTAAGAGCAGTGGATTCTTAATCTATCTGTCTTTATCTTTATATATAATGTGTGTGTTTACATTTTAAGCATTTAGCTGGAAATGGTAATATTAGCTGTTTCCTTATAAGGAAATGTTAGGCTTTCATTGACCAAGTGGATAGTTGCTACTGTCTGTTTAAATTCATAAAATCTTTCCCTTAAAACAATTTTTCACAAAAATAGGTTTTGATACATCCACTAACTGCTATTCCTCTTTACAATAGTGATGAGGGTTTCCTTTGTAACTTTTTGTTTGAAGTAGTGGGGAATATCAACATCTTAACAGTTTAGACATATCTGAACTGGTTGGGTGCCATGCATGACATCCATATGAAAGTCTTGATCTGACGAGACTCTTTAAGATGACTTGATTTTTCAGGTTACAGTTTTGGTTTTGTAGCAACTTGCAGAGTTGGGTAAAATTATCCCTAGAATGTTGATTATTTTTTTTTTTTTATTTTTTTTTGTTCAAGATCATTTTTATTTCAACTACGAATACATATGTCATCAGCATAGCAACACACACACACACATCATCATCAGTACACTATCCTTGGGAGGGAGAGCAAGAACGCTATTTTCTATTTGTAGATTCATTTGGGATTCGTATATGGAATACTTAAAGCATCAGTTCCCATCGTTTCACATTTGTGCTTGTATATGCGCAGGACAGTCGAAGGAGAGATTAAATAGATGAGGTCTTTCTCTTTGTCATAATCCTGATATAGTTTAAAATGTTTACATATACAGATGTACAATTTTGTGAACTCACCTAGTCCTTCTATCTGATGTATACATTCAATTGAGTCAAATCTTGGGAGACAATTACTAATGGATGAGGAGAGGAAATTTCTATAAATGGAGTCATATGCTGCTTTCATTCCAATTCCAATTTATAGTTTCTGCTTTGGAAAGGTTTACTTTGACTCTGATTTCTTGAGATACGTAGGAGAGAATGTTGATACTGTTTTTTTGGTTTTTGTTCAAGATCATTCTTATCCCAACTATGATAACATATATTGGCTCCAATTTCTTGGAATACTTAGGAGAGAATGTTGATTTTTTTTTTTTTTTTTCAAGATCATTTTTATTCTAACTATGAATACATATCTCATCACCATAGCAACACACACACACACACACACACACACATCATGAGTGCACTATCCTTGGAGGGAAAGCAAGAATGCTAATTATTTGTAAATTCATTTGGCATTTGAATATGGAATACTTAAAGTATCAGTTCCCATCGTTTCACATTTGTGCTTGTATATGTGCAGGATATAGTTGAGGGAGTGATTAAATAAATTAGGTCTCTCATTTTCTCTTTGTCATAATCCTGATATAGTTTAAAATGTTTTCATATTCAAATGTACAATTTTGTGAACTCACATAGTCCTTCTATCTGATGTATACATTCAATTGAGTCAAATCTTGGAAGACAATTACTAATGGATGAAAAGAGAATATCTCTATTAATGCTGCAATGACATCAACATGGCTGGTATACAATTTTCTATTACAGCGGCATGTAGTTTCCCCAAAGTTATTTGATGGTATATATAACATCATTACTCCTCTGACCAGAGCGAAAGCTAAATTGAGTTGTGTGGAGTTGATTTTCATGGGATGATGAAAGCTTATGTTTATAGAGCAAATTCCTGCAAGCCAAAGTCTGGCAGTTTCTATACTCTTACCTGGTAACTTCTGTTAGGCCGTTCCTGTTACAGGCCTTATGGCCATATCACATTGAAACACAGTTTCCCATACGATCATCAACGTTAAGCAACGTCGAGCCTGGTCAGTACCTAGATGAGCAACTGCTTGCAGATACGAGGTGTTGTAAGCTTAGATATATCTGGGTAGTGTAATGGATAATGGCTCAGTTCTTGGGGAAAGGTATGTATACATCTCTGCTTTTCCCAACTATGGGTTCATGGTGGAATAATCGATAGCAGCTTGGATTGATGAATTGGAGAATTCTAGTTGAATCCATTACATTCATTTACATGCTAATACCCTTGGGAAAGGTACGAATCTTCTTCTTCCTCTAGCTATGGGTAAATAGCAAGACAGACCAGGTTCTATAGCCTTGGATAGCAATTAGTCTACCACAGAAAGAAATGGCAACCTACTGTGGGGAAAAATCTGCCTTGTCAGTCATGTATCGAAAGATACATGATCGCCTAAGTGTGTATCACACATGGGACATAACTGACTATATCACTAAACTATTAATACTTTTTAAAGAAAAGTTTTACAATCTAAAAATATTTTCTGGCTTTGCAGAGGGTTGATAAGCTGTAGAAATCGAATCTGTAAATGTTCCTGCTACAACTTACCCCTGCTTTGATGGTATGGCAATGCAGAAAAATGTAGACATGTGACATTAACTATGTTACATTTACATCAGCTCCAATTATCAGTACACTTTTTAACACAGTGCATGCCAAACCTCCTCAAATATCTGAAAGGTGGTCTTGGAGAAGAAAAGCTTAAGAACCACTGGATATGTTTGTGTTGCATTATCTTAAACAAACGTTGTATGAAATTTATTTTTTTTTGCAAACATTATCTTTCTGTATACAAGACAAGGTCTGTATTTTATCATAACATCCTAAACCAAAAAGTGTAATCTTACTGGAATGCTGTGATAAAAAAATAATACAATAAAAACTTTTTTTTTTCTGAAGTTCATCCAATACAAGGGTCAAGAGCCACTCAAGTTAGAGGGCTACCTCCATTTATCCGTGCACTTTTAACACAGAGTTTGCCAACCCATGCAAATATCTGGAAATAAATGCTGACAAAGGAAAGATTAAGAATGACTGAATTAAACAATTTTTTAACAGTTACAGTGGATAACATGAGTCTTCATATTAGCAGGGGTACATCATCCAACAGGTCTTGAAGTGTGTTTGAAATGAAGTCCCTGTAGACTGCTACTGTAAGACATACTGGGCAAACATATGGACCTACCAGACAGTCACCTACAATTCCAGCTCACACACTAATTGTAAACTGATGTTGGTGCCTAGCTTCTATGGGGATTCCAATCCACCCACAAATGTTGGTTGTGTAATTTTATTATTCCATCTCTTCCAAATGTTGCCTCATCCGTAAACAAGACTGAAGAGACAAATGACGGATTGGCAGTTTGTCCAATAAGTCATCGGCAAAAGTTCTCCCAAGGTGATGAATCTTCGGGTGAAACCCCTGTACATGTTGAAAATGAATCAATATAGGGCCATTTGATACATGCTGAATGTGTTCTTCATGGTCAGGCATATGATTGGATCTCGGTCTCCCTTGATTCATAGTTTGTGGTGCCACAGATCCTGTCTCAGCAACCCAAAGATAAACAGCAGCAAAGTTTGGATGATTTGACTGCCATTTGGTCTGAAAACAATCTGATACAGCTGTACAGCCTCACATCCATTACCACGCCTGCTCATGATATAAATATTCTGCCATTGTTAAATGGAACACTTCTCAGTTTATTACTACACACGTTAAACATTAAAGACAGACAAGCCACATGTGTACATGAACGACAAATGTAACCTAGTCTATATGGCGACACACCACCATCTACTATAAACTTTTGTTAAACTTAATAACTCAAAAATGAAGTATTTGCGGATATGTTTATATGGACTTACGTCCTTGTGAGAGGAACCTGCCCCCAAAGATTCTAAAAGCATTTTTGATAGAACCTATCTATGTATCTATACATCTATTGGTATGTGCATATATATATATATATATATATATATATATATATATATATGTGTGTGTGTCTGTCTGTGTGTGTGTGTATATATATATATATATATACACACACACATAATTAAGGCCTTCAGTAATAGTACTAACATTCATACCCTGGCTTCTGTTGTCAAAGTTCATTCAAGAACCATGCAAGAGAATGGTAAATAAGTTTAAAAATGAGGAACAGTTGAGTGGAAAACTAGACCAGGAGGTCACAACAAGAAAGGGATCATCATTACAACTTAGAGCTGAAGTGATCAATTAGAAAAGATATATAGTGTGTGTCTGTCTGTGTATTTATATGCCAGGTGTAACAGCAAAATTGTTCAAATTGTGTTACATCATAATTGTCCATCCCACAAAATGTTTAATATCTAAAAAAAACACTAAAGTAACTGAATTTCTTTTTTTTTTTTTTTTTACATGTTTTCAGATAAGACATTTAGCCATCTTGACACCATTTGTTGTAAGAATTGCTGAAAGAAAAATCAGCTAGAAAGAGTACATGTTAAAATCATTTTGTGTCACACCCACTGTATTCCCAACTGAACAATGGTGTAGAAAAAATATAATTCAGGCCTTCAGTAATGGTACCAACATTCATACTTGGTCTTCTGTCTTTGAAGTCCATTCAAGAACCATCTAAAGACTGGGAAATAAGTTTAAAAAGAGATTGGGTAGTAGTGAGGAAAACTGGATGAGGAGGTCACAACAGGAAAGGGGGATCATAATTACAACTTGGAGATAAAGAGATCAATTAGAAAAGATCCAACTCAATCCATAACATGCGTGGCACATAAGAGAGGAGTTTCAGCTATGACAGTCCAAAGAGCAGTAAAAAAAAAGACTTGAAAATTAAATCATACATGAAACCTGTGAGGCACTTTGTTTCTCCAGGATAGAAGGTTAGAGGGCGAAGATCATCTCGAATAAATTAGAAAATGATCCTGGAATAATATATATATATATATATATATATATATATATATATAAAAACTTTATCTCACTCCTTCATGAGCTTCCGATCCTTAGCTTTGATTAATTAATGATGAACATAGCATTTTCGTTTACGATTAATTTCATCATGATTCTTCATGAGAATAATTAAACATTCTTATTGCTCAAAATAGAGGCTGATAGTGTTAGAAAACTCTCAGTGAATTCCAGTAAGATATCTTTAATTATTTCTAAGATACAGTGGTTCAAACTTAATCTAATAATTGTACAATTTTGTTGTTGCATCCGGTGTGTGTGTATATATATATATATATATATATATATATATACACACACAGAAACAGAATTAATATAAAGTTTGTCACTTAGCTGAATCAGCATCCTAACTGTAGTCATAGACAGACCCTCTAGCAATCATTCTGTTGACTTGTCAGGGGTTATCATCAATTGAGATATATATAGACGTATGTGTGTGTGAAATAGATAGAAAATGAACAAACTGAAAAATATATATGAAATGAAATACATACATACATATGATTAGGCTTACCATTATTTATGAGGGAGATCTATATTTTTTTTTCTCCTGTGAAATTGTATCTTAGCATATTCAAACATTTCTATATATAAATGTTGGGAAACTACCATTTCGGAAAGTGTCTGAGAAATCATGCGTAACTGACCGATTTAATTGTTTTCGTTCTTGATTTTCCTGTGGTTATAGTCAAGTGAATGAGGAAATCATCTCAATGGTCAATGCTACAAAACATTTCATGAGGTGATCTCAAAACAGCATGTATTCTCTTGAAAGGTGTGGCCCAATACATCACAAACAAATATAAGTCCTTATATATGTGTGTAAGAACTTCTAGAATCTCCTGGGAAAAGGAAAAATTTGCATTTGATCATAGGAGAGTCTCTTTGTAAAACTGCAGAGATTAAATCAAGATTTCCTTCATCCTAACAAAGTAAAGCAGGGCATGTAAAAGTATTTGTAAAAGTTTTTATTTATTTTTATATATATATGTGTGTGTGTGTGTTTTTATATATATATATATATATATATATATATATATATATATAATATATTTGCTTTATATATATATATATATATGTATATATATATATATATATATATAAGCAAAATATGAATATAGATCCGACAGTATGAAGAAAAATATACTGAAAAAACAAACAAAAATCCATCAATTATGTCCATCGTCTTTTTCATGTTGAATTGTATATGGTCTATGTTAATTATGTTTTATGAATATGTCCTGAAGATGGTCTATTAGACTGAAACATCTGACGTTGACATTAAACATTGAAATGGCATAATCGCATATTAGGATTTTTGTTTGTTTTTTCAGTATATTTTTCTTCATATATATATATATATATATATATATATATATATATATGATGATTTTTGGGACATTTTTTTGTACAATAACAACAATTAACTGCAAATCCAGCCAAAATCATCCATGAAATAAAAAATGTTTGTATGGAAAGTAAGGACCTATTTACATCAAATTGTCTTTAAGTGATGATGGAAGAATTATTGTTGAACTTTTAAAAGTTAAGCTTGTATATTAATGCAATACTTAAATGCAGCGATCAATTTTGAGTTCTTTTGTAGTTTAATGTTGCCTATTGCTTCTACACCTCCCTACCTATTGTGATGAAGGCCTAATCAAAAGCCCTCTGCAGTAGCTAGCTTAAATGCCACCTGATAGCATGCTTTTAAATCTAGCATATATATATATATATATATATATATATATATATATATATATAGAGGAAGAGTTTATAGATGTTCCAACAAGAGAAATGCATATATTTTGAAGAGAAGAGAGAAACTGCAAACGTTTTTGATTTTAATGTGGATTTTTAAATATATATGATACTTTATTTTCAATTTTTTTGCTACATGGGTTTTGGTCATTTGACCTTCATCAGGCAAAAGAGTGGTTATTTCCACATTATACATATATTATTATATATATATATATATATATATATATATATATATATATATATATATATATATATATAAAATTAAGACCAATTTTACCCTCCATGATTTAAAAAAGAAAAAAAAAACAGCTGACTGGTTTCACCCTCATTCAACAGAACTGGAATCAATGGAATAAATGTCACAATGTAAAAGACATGTAATGTATTAATGTATTGTTCCACCTTTAATACATTACATGTTTTTTATATTTGATATTGTGACATTTATTCCCTCAATTCCAGCTCTGTTGAGGGAGGGTGAAACCGGTCGGATATTTGTTTTTTTTTTTTTTTTTTTTTAAATCATGGAGTGTAAAATTGGTGCAAACTTTTTTATTTCCATAATAAAGTTCTGTATCCCTAAGAAAATGATGAAATATATATATTAACACACAAAAGTAGACATTGAGGTCAACATGCAGAAACGGTTTCATGCTTAAATAAAATCTTCAAGTCATGTGTGTTGCTTGACTATTTGTATATGCTGGTCAGTGGTTCATTATGGGGAGAAGAACTATTGTATTATGCTAACAATTATTGTGTGCATGGTAACAGTTATGTTTCAAATCATTCTAGAGGCTATTGAGTAGAGATAATTGTGGATCTGAATGTAGTTACTTATAGCTATTTTATAGTATTGTTAACTTTTTTAATCTTTCTTTATTTTTGATTTGAAATATAATCATTACCTTCACTATACATTGTGTTCTGTTTGATCTGTTATTAATATTCACATTTGAATTAAGTGCATTGACAAGGAATGAAGTGATGTTGAAAAATGCTTGTTTTGTTCGTCATTTGATTGCTGATTGTATATGTGTGAGCATTGAATACTTCTTGGCCTGACACACTTCCAAAAATCTGTCCAAAAACCTAAACTCCAGAATCTTTTTTTGGAAAGCACATCTTGGTCAGGCTGAGAATTTTTCTTTTCAGAAAAAAAGAGTATCGGTTTATCCCTTCTTATTTAGTTTTGGATTTCTGGTCCCTTCCAAAGTCTACTTTGACTCTATACTTCTAACATCTCCACCTGAACTCAGAAATTTTATTTACTATTTATTTATTTTTCCTCAATAGGAGTAGACAGGTTTGCATATAATCCGGTTCACACTCCTCCCCAGTCTTTCTTTTTCTATATGGGTTTATGCTTTTGTTTCTTGTTTAGGATTAGGTTTCCAGTTCCTTCTAAAGTCTATGTCAACTCTATACTTCTAATGTCTCTGCCTAAAACTCTGAAGTTTTATTTAATTTTTGTTTTCTTCAATTGGAGCAGATAGATTTGCCTATCATCCAGTTCACACTCCTACCTAGTCTTTTGAACTTGAGTCTAGCTTTATCCCTTGTTTCCGGTTTAGGATTGGGTTCCATCTAAACTCTTTTTCATTCTCTGTCACTCCCAGTAGCCATTTTCATCTTGGTGGCATTATCACCTTGCTTGGGCCGGTGCCTCTTACTCTGTAACCCTCTACCTGGGCTTTGTACAGGGTGAACGTCATTGTAAAAATAAATAAATAAAAAAACTCCTCCTATAATGATAATTCCTCATTTCAGTCATTTACAGGGATTTTATTTTTTATCTTTTTTTTTTACCATTACTGTAACCCCAGCCAGTTTCTCGTTTTCTTGAAAACCTGTTTCGAGAAAGATTTTATAGTTTTTAGTCGTGTTGGCTGTTCAGTCGATGCCAAATGTTTCCATAACAGAAAATAGCTAATATTACCATTTTATTTATTTTATTTGGATGGGGACAATAAATTAGTCGAAGAGTTGACTTTTAGTACACATGGTAAGAAAACTTTTGCTGTGCAATTTGATGAGTCATTTTCATCTAGTAGCTGTTTGTACTCTTTTCTTATTACAAAAGTACATTGTTCATCCTTTGTGAATTAATCCAATCTATACTGAAGGAGTGATGTCTTTTTTTTTTTTTTTCTTGGCAGTGTCTACCAGTCCTTTTTTTTCTTCCTGTTGAAAACCATAAAAGAAAAAAAGGAAAAAAACACTAGTGAGAAAAATCCTCAATGGGCCAACCCATTTTATCAATCCTCACAGTTTCATCTCTGACCCAGATAAACAATTCAATTTTTTATACATGCAATTGTTCTCCAATCCTTTCCTTGCTAAATAACAGAAGGAAAGTATCACTTGATAATAGAGAAATTGACTGGTGCATCCTATATGGGCTTTGCGGAAAATTCGGTGGAAATTTCTTTGCCTAATAAGATCTGAGAAAAATTCCTTGTATAAAATCTGGAACAATCTGTGTCACACAAGATACTGTAAGAACTGGCATAATCCTTGGTCTGATCTTAGTTATGACTGAACAGTGAGTTTGATCTTCACTGGGTGCCTCATGTTTTCGACCTTGTGCCACATTTAAGCTACGGTTAAAAAATCACCATAATCCTTGGTCTAATCAGCATATTTGCCATTTAGAAATTGTCTTATATGTGTTTTACTTTCTTCAAAGCTAAAAAGAAATAATTGTAAACAATACCTGAAAAAAGACTATTACCAGACTAAAAACAATGATTCAATGGTATCACAGTGACAAAATTACGCAATAAACACATTATAAGATATCACATATCAGTCTGAAGATGGCTAGTAGATACATGACTGAAATGTTGGTTTTTTTTTTTTTTAAACTGTTCGCCCAATACAAGGCCTGTGAGTCACTTAAGGTAGAGGGTTATTGACAGATAGGAAAGATGACACTAGACTTGAAGAGGTTAAGATTGTATTAATTGGGGAAACATCTATTCAGGTCTATTCAACTAAGTAGCAGTTCTTGGGAAGAAACTGTTCAAATAGCACTTTTTCCTTACTAATGGAATACAAAGGGAATAGAGGATGACTTGTTCTAGTATACATGTCATGGTAGATCTTAACTGCAAAGGTCAGAACTGGTGGAACTAATGAATATAGCTTTCCAGAAGATTTTTCCATGGATATAGCGGTAGAGTATCAAGAGGTTTGCGATATTTCATCTGTGGGAAAGCGGTTGTTGGGTGGAAAAGAATTCATCACTCACAAGCCATATAGCCTTTTTTAAACTCTATCAAGGCTGGAAAGCAGGAGTCGTCAGGTACTTTCTAGAGCGCTACAATCAAGACAAGAACGATAGGTTAAATAAATCAAATAAGGAGGTTTGCATAATTGATGAAATAAGGAAATATCTCTTTTGGAAATTCATAGAAACATCTTTTAGATGAACATATATGGTGTAT
>CAHIKZ030001114.1:1377500-1397500 GCA_903632075.3 Acanthosepion pharaonis
AAATTACACAAAATATTAGGAGTGTGACCTATCCACTCAACATAAATGTAAAACAACACTACCAGACCTTGTCATCATAATTTCTGAGAAATCGGAAATGATACCCATAAGCACTAAAACTGTGGTTTTTCTCCATATAGAAACAATTTATCTTTTTAAATTTACCTCATGCTACTGTATTCACATATCCATCGCAATAAATAAATAAAATTATAAAATATTCATTAATCCATCAGTCACCATTCAGTTGGGGGCCCTCACACTAGAATGATATAGAAACCCTGAACATGCATAACATAAGTTAAGGAACCATATCTAGATGTTTATTGACAAAGAAAAAATTAGTCCCATGATTCATTCTGTAAAATATACATGTTTTGTCAAAAATATGTTAGAAAATATGACTTAAAGGAAATTAAATATATTCTTTATGAGATAATTTTCTTTAATGGTTGTTTCATATAACATTAAAAGGCATTCTTAAGTGGTATTTACAAATAACAATGTGCATGAATCTAGTACCCAAAACGTTTGCACTATTTTGCATTGTGCAGCAATATAGGAGGTAGCCAAATTTGTAGTTAAAAGTATTAATTATTTATTACTAGTATTATTATTAGTATTAATCTAAGCATTAATTATGCAGAAGAACATGGAAATTGATCTGAAAAAGTGTATTAATAATTGTAAGTTTTGAAATAAAGGTAGATATCTGATAATTCTTATGATTAAAAAGGGCTCTGTAACTCCCCAGATTATAATGCAACCTATCTGCGAGTCAACGGTAAATCATCAATTATTAAGCCATAAAGTGGGGGATGACCTATCTGTGAGTATATATGGTAATAGATTTTATATTTCAAATATTCAGAATCTACTTTTATGTTTTGGTCCTGTGAGGATGATTTCAAATTTAACAAAAAAAATTGGGTTTGAATATTCATCTAAAGCTCTGGGATTTAATATTTTTAATATTCCAAATATTATTCAGACTGATGATTTCATTTTTGTTGTTTTATCACATTATTTCATACAATGTGTCCTTTAGCCTTTGTCAGGGGTATGATGCAACTGGTGTTTTTTTTAAGGGTTCCTCAGCAATTTTCATCTTTCAAACAGAAACAGCACAAACCGTGAAATTATTCTGTCAACCACTTGTGTGTAGGGTTCATTTTTCTAAAATGTTATTAAATGTACAAGTGACCTATTCTTTTCCTATATGCCATGCAACTTCAGGATGTTGGCAATCATGGCTCTCCACAATTTCCTGTCTTTGTAGCTCTTAATAAATTTTATCTTTTAAGATAGATTTTCATTTTGTCTTTTTATATATATATATATATATATATATATATATATATATATCCAAGTGTATACGGAATGAATTCCAATAACCAACAATTACTATTCTTAAAAGAGTGCTCAATACAAAGTAGAGCAGATATAATTATTTATTTAAAAAAAAATTATAACATAAACATATTATAAAATCACTACAAAAATAGCCATTTTGTTTCAACACCTCCGGTGTCTTATCAAGTGATGATTTGGTAAGACACCGGAGGTATTGAAACAAAATGGCTATTTTTGTAGTCATTTTATAACATATTTATGTTAGAAATTTTTCTAAATAAATAAATATATATATATATATATATATATATATATATATATATATATATATATATATATATATATTTTATGAAATGTACTAAATCCAACATATTTGTTTTGCTTAAATGTTATTTTAGATGGATACTCATATTCAAGTAAATGCTCCGTTTATTTAATTAAACAATGATTTTTTTTTTTTTTATTTAATTACATTTACTGGCCTGAATATTCGAGATATCTTATCAGAAAATACCTGTCCTTCAGCAGGATTTGAGCCTGCTTCATCTATGGGGACTGTCATTAGATCTGATGTGCTTAACCGATTCAAAACAGAACAGATGTGGATGTTTAAAGAATTGGCAGAGAATGTTATTTCAAAAGCACTATTTCGGGCTTTGTTTAACTGCAAGTCCTACATGGCTGAACTGGTTAAGCACATCAGATCTAATGACCGTCCTCGTAGGGGAAGCAGATTTGAATACTGCTGGATGATGCATATTTTCTGACCTGATTTCTTGACTATTCAGGTCGGTAAATGTAATTAAATTTAAAAAAATACTGTTTAATTAAATAAACAGAACATTTAATCAAATATGAGTATCCATCTAAAATCAGGTTTAAGCAAAACAAATTAAAGTGTGTGTATGTATATATATATATATATATATATATATATATATGATTGCACAACTTGGAGTTTCATGCTTTCTGCAATTGTCAGGTTCGGATTTTTTTGGTCAACACTGCTTGTTTAATATTTCTGGTTATCACGAGATATTTTATTGTTAGGGTGGATTATAATAAGCAACATTAATAATCCACCCTGACAATAAAATAACTTGCAATAACCAGAAATATTAAACAAGTGGTGTTAACCCAAAACGTCCACACCTGACAATTGCAGAAAGCATGAAACTCTGAGTTGTGCAATCACTTTACAGTATTATGTATACTTTTTAATATATTAAATAGCTCTGTTATTTAACATTGAGCACTGTTTTTTTACATTTTTTATATATATATATATATATATATATATATATATATATATATATATATATAACACCATAGTAACAGAAATTCCCATGTTTGAAAACTGAAACTTCAATTCAAATTTAATCATAAAAATTTAACTTAAAATACAAAGTTCCATTCCATTCTTAGCATCACTGTGTTGTGATGGTAATATATTTAAAAAAAAAACAATTATAATATTATGGTCTATGGTTGTATCAAGCACTGTTTTTAAAAAATAAAATAAGTGCTAAGAACTCTGAATTATAAATCTCTTTTGTTTTTTACTATTATTTTAATATATATATATATATATATATATATATATATAAATAAAAAGAAAGAACAGTAAGATATAAAATCCGGTGTTCTTATAGATATTTTTATTTTTACAAAATAGTGCTCAATGTAAATTTACAGAGCATTAATATTATAAATTAATTGATTTAAAATATTTTTTTTCGCTACACAGTTTCAACCATGTTTCAAAAAAGCTAAAACCCTAATTTAATTTTGCAATTTAAATAAAAGCATTAGTTCCATTTCATCTTCAAGCCAATGAAATGGAACTAATGCTTTTTAATTTAATTGCAAAAATTAAATTAGGGTTTTAGCTTCTATTTTTGAAACATGGTTGGAACTGTGTAGCGAAAAAAAACATATTTAAAAAAATTTATAATTATATATATATATATATTATATATATATATATATATATATATATATATATAAACACATGTATACAAACACTTGCTTGTACATTTACCTATATTCATCCATTTGATACATATGTTTATTATCAAATTTGCTTTTTAAGGAAAGCATCTTTTTTTTTAATATATATGTTTAAATGAAAATGAATAAGACTTTCTTTTTTTCTTCAGGGTGAGATGAATATGAATGATGTTCCTTTGGAAGGAGACATTACACTTCCTAAATTATTTGAGGAAGACCAAGAAGATGAGCTGTCTACCTTAGACGAGCCTGTCAAAGACACAATTGTAAGATATTCTTATGTTTATTTCTCTTGTAAGAATGAAGGAAATTTCCCTAAAGTTGCTTGTATTCATTTGAAAGTTAGTCATAGGTGAATATTTCAATGTTAATTTCCATCTTCAATATCACCTGCAATGGAGATTTATGATTTCTATTTAAACACAGCTCCAAACAAGTTCACAGTTGCATAAGGGCTGCTGGTAGAAAAAAATGTCATCAAGCGTCCAAGTCTGAATTTCACTGGCAAATGTGTGTGTTTATTTTTCACTAATGCATTTGGGAAAGGAAAGAATTCACTTTTTGATGGGCTCTCTTCTCCCAGCAGGCATTTTTGAAAATTTTTCATCATTGGCATCAAAAGCAAAGATTAAAAGAGGTGGAGGTGAGATAGTACTTGGATTAACCTCTCTCCCATAACTAAATCCATAATTAAATTTATCGTTGTGTAATTCAAACAAATTGAGATCACCGAAATATTGACATTTTGTACATATTGTTTTTTTCACCTGGTGCCTCAACAACATAAATTTAAATGTGCTACTAGACTGTAAGGCCTTTAACAAAGTTCAGGCAATAATCATGAACTGTCAGGACCTGTGTAAGTTAAATGTATTTACTAATAAATTTTTTAAGGCTGCACTCTGTACTTTTCAAATGATGACCATTCCCAGATAATTATAAAAGTGACATAATCTCTCTTCAATCAGTTAAATGCCATATGTTATACATGCATGGCCGATCATAACTCTTTTGATTTATGGCTGACTAGGCAGAAGATTTTCCTGTAGTAAGCTGCCATTTCTTTCTGCAGTAGACTAGTTGCAAACCATGACTGTAGGACCAAATCTATCCTGCATAGCTGCTGGGGTGAAGGGTACTTCAATGTGGTATAATGGTTAGTTAGCTTTTCCCACTAGATCAGTTATAACTAAGTAGTGATTTTGATCATCACTGAGTTCCCCATATTTTTGGGCTTGTTTCACATCTAAGCTATGCTTAAAAATCACCATAGTTGTGTGGAGAAGAGATGGTTTCATACCCTTTTCGAAGGGTATATGTACATAAGGAAATGTAACAAACCCAACTGGAATTCAAACTCTGCTCTCTTGTTTCTCATTCCAAGCTGTTATCCATTACTCCACACTGCTCATCGTCATCTCTTAAAAATACTGAAATGTCCTCAACAGATTGTTAGGTCAGGAAACCTGATTTAATCCCTCACTACAAATAATTGCTTTGTCTAAAGATGACCTCCCTCCCTCCCTCCCTCCAATCCCTCTCTTTCTGTTTGCCTCCAAGTGGGGCAATTTGTAAGAAGTGGTATTTTCATTATTAATTCTTTATAATACTTTCCTTTATTTCTATTTTTGCTTTTTTTACAAAGAATAATATCTAGATATCTGTTGTCTTGTGTATGTGATGTTCCAAGAATTAGGACTCAAGACAAACCTTTCCAAAAAAAAAAAAAAAAATATCAAACTATGATCTAGAATTGGAATGAAAGCAATGATGGCACTTACCCTGAATCCAGTAAAAAAAATTCAATATGTGGAATTAGTAAATACTAAATACTTCGGTGTATGGATCACTTAATATAGGATATAATGAAAATGAATAGAGAATAGACAGTGCTAGAAATAATTTTGTCCAATACTACAAATTGTTACACAACCAGAAAGTCAGCCTAGGAAATAGTCATATTCTTAAATAGCTTCATCAGATTGAGACTTTCATATTGGCACGGTGCCAAACTCATTTAGAAATACCATCCTGGGTTTAACGATAAACTACATCTGGCAGCAAGGCCTCAGATCAGGAGGTTTTGAGGAGAGTGGAATCTGCTTTTAATTGCTGTTGCTCCAAGGTCAACCTTCTCTTAGGGTCCCAGCTATGGATGAATAGTTAACCTCCAAAATGGGGTCAAAACACAATGAAATGAAAAGTTTTATAGTAAAAATACCAGCATTACATTTTCATAGTAATAAGAACTTACCAGCAATACATTTTTATAAAAAATTACCAGTAATAAATTTTTTTAAAAGAAATTACTAATGTCCCTAGGAAAATTAACTTTCAGCATTAAATGTCTCATAAAGAGTTGGTATGCCACTAAACAAGTGGTTCTCAACCTTTTTTTTACCTATGGACCCCTTAATAGATATCTATCTACTATCTATATTTCTCATGTTGTCTGTGTGTCTGTCGTGGGCGTTGTTACCTCGCCCAGGCTGCATTTCTCACCTGATTTCAATGCGGTTTTCAACACAAGTTTGCAAATGGCTGCCGTAAAGACATGACGGAGCTCGATTTTTGAGTTCGGAATCAGGTTCTGAAAAAATTGATAATCGAAAAAATCGATAATCGAAAAAATTCTGCTTACAGAAGGAATGATCGCATTTCAACCAAATTTGACACCTTAGAGTCTACCATTAGAAGTGTTGTCCAGAAGTTTCATGACCACGGACCCCTAAACAGCGCAGAAAATCGATAAAACCCAAGAACTGATACGCCCAAATTGCGTCTGAACTGCATGTCAGTTTTTAGCGAAAACCGAGCGGATTTATGAAGAGGCCATTGGGAGTCATCATGTGAAGTTTCAACTCTGAGCACCCCCCAAACAGAGTGCAAATCGACAATCTGTCAACCCGTAAAAATGTTTTTTCCGGTTTTTTAAAGCTGATCGTATTGTGTTTATTTTGTTTAGTTCTTTTTTCGTAACAGATTTAATGTTTACTATAGAGCTTAGAAAAAGTTGGCAGTGTGACATAAGCAGTGTGACATGTTGCTACATAAGCATGTAGCAACATCAGCACGGCAAAAGGCACTCCTCTAAAGGCAAGGAAGGGCAAAAATATTTTAACTCGAGTGATGGCAATTGCTGTATTAGTCGTACTATTTTTGAATCAAGCACGGGCAACGCCGGGCCATGCTGCTAGTTTGACATAAGACAACAATATTCTATTTTTCACTAATAACAATTTTGAAGTATTATAATAATCAAAGAAATATTATATAATTAAGCTTTATTTTTAAATTAAAACTAATGCAAATAAATTATTCTACAATTATAATAGTAATAATTATAACAGAGATCAAATGAAAAGATAATTATAATAAAAGTCAAAGAAAGACAGGGCCCCTCATTAAGAAATTCTTGTATATTGTTTTTTTTATGCTATATAAGTGAGTAATATTTCTTTTAATTCAGATTAATTTAACTTTAATTTTTCTAATTTTACATGTCATAAATATATAATTTAATTTTGGAAGATTTTAAAAATCGATAAATTTGTTTTATTTACAAATTTCTTAAAATTAAGAAAATGGCTGCTTTTAAGAAAATTTAAAAAAATCAAGCAATTATTTGACATTCCAATGTATATAATTTCGATCTGAAATGCACCAGAATATTTTGCTTATTGGAAATAATAAATTTAATCATTAGCTTTTAATTAAAGCTAAAATGAAATCTTCAAGAATGATTTTTCATTTTTAAAAATTAATTTTAAGCATTAGTTATCGAAAATTCAGTGGCGGTACCTATATAAAAGAAATAAAGAGTCTTGTAAATATATATATATATATATATATATATATATATATATATATGGTGTATAGAAATTACAGTAGAAATTTAATTTTTAATAATAAAAAACATTTTGAGTTGGCTTTCTTCATGGACTACCAAAATATCATTGTGGACCTCCCAATTCGTTATATTTTGGCTGTCGACCCACAGAAATATTACGTCGACCTCTAAGGCCCATGTGGACCCAGATTGAGAACCTGTGCATTAAACAAATGCTCTAATACTCATTCAGAAATATCAAAACAGGTATATACAACTGCTTTCTTAGATCGGTTATTAAAAATTGCTTTGAGCTAGCCTGTAGATGTTAGTGAGGACCATCCTTTTTTGAGCCTTGAGGATTGGTGCTACAGAATCACAAAGGACTATGCAAAATAACAGACACTATATCATTTGAGGACTTTCAACAGCAGCTAAAATGGATATCACATGTAACTCGAAAAGAAAATAATGATATAATCAAGATGTTGATATTCCAAACTACTTCAGACAAAAGGTTAGAAAAGAAACCTACATCGATATGGAAATGCAGTAGCAGCAGACATGAGAATCCTATTTTCCTGAAAAATTGTTTTAAGAGAAAGATTTTATAAATTCAATATGAAAGTAACAATGACTGCTCGGTCAATGCATGCTAAACTGTTTCCTTATAAAGAAACAGCTTGTATTACCAGTAACATTATTGTTCTGCATATCCTTTTTAAGTTTTACTTTTGTTAATAAGCCTGTTGATTTGTATTTTTGTCTTTACTGCGATTAATGACACTAAAAGTATTAAGCAGAAAATGAGAATAGGAAAGTAGATATTGGAATTCTTTGAATTAATGACGTTCATCCTGTTTTTGTCTGTCTGTTCTGGATGTCATTTGAACCACAAATTTTCTTGAATGTAAAGTTCTTGAAAGCTTAAATTGAAAATTTGTCAGTTTTGATATTTTTAACTTACAGCTAAATACCTCCTTTATTCTTTATCAACAAGGATTGATTATTATGATGTTCTTTTTTTTTTCCCCCTCCTCTAGTTACGAGACCTCAAGGCTGTGGGTGTCAAATTCTTTCATGTACTCTATCCAAAGCAGAGTAAAATGCTACTGCGTGAATGTAAGTATTCATTGCTGCTTTAAACTCTTCTTGGAATGACCAGTTATGTGGGAATAAAGCAAAACCTCTTTTTATTCTTAGTCCAAATCATCTCGTCCAACATATATGGTTCCTGAACCATGTTCAATCAGCTGTTTGGTCGGCTTATCAGATTTCAGTAATTATTGGATTAGATCATATAATAAAAACTCGATAAAACACTGCAGACTCCTCTATTATCCACTACGTATTTTAGGGACGCCCGAATTAATAAAACCCAAACAGATTAAAAGGAGGTTAGATTGCAGGACTTGTATATGTAGAATTGGTTAATAGAAATATAAACAAATAGTAACTGCCTTCCTGGGTATGACAATAAACTACATCTATGTCCTGGGTAAGATGATAAACTATGTTCGGCAGCAAGGCCTCTGATCAGGAGGTTTTGAGAAGCGTGGAACCACCCCTTAATTGCTGGTGTTCCCAGGTCTGCTCTGACCCAGGGTGGCAGCACCTGTCAGAATCCCAGCTATGGCTAAATAGTTAACCCCTAAACTGTGGTCAAAACACTATGAAAGTATAAAAATAGGTTTTAGTACCAGCAATACATTTTTGAAGCTAAAAATATATTACCAGCAATACATTTTTGGAAAAATTATTACCAGCAATAAAAAATCTTGTCAGCATCAAATAACTCATTGAGGTTGATATGCTGTAAAACAAACCAAGCCAAACAGTAACTGTAAATAAAATGCTTTGATCAAATGATGTTTGCTTTAAAACAAGGCTGTCCTGGGTATGACGATAAACTACATCTACATCCTGGGTAAGATGATAAACTACGTCCAGCAGCAAGGCCTCTGATCAGGAGGTTTTGAGTAGCGTGGAACCACCTCTTATTTGCTACTGTTCCCAGGCCCACCCTGACTCGGGGTGGTAGCACCTGTTAGGGTTCCAGCTATGGGTAAATAGTTAACCCCTAAATTGGGGTCAAGACACTATGAAAATGTAAAAATAAGTTTTAATACCAGCAATACTTTGTAAAAAAAAAATATTATGAGCAATAAATTTTTGAAGAAAAATTATTACCAACAATACATTACTACCAGAAATACATTTTTAAAAAAAAAAAAAAAAAAAAAAAATTACCAGCTGGCTGGCCTTAAATAACCCATTGAGATTGATATGCCATAAACCCAAACCAAATAGTAACTAAATAAAATGCTTTGATCAAATGACATTTGATTTAAAATAGTCAGAGTCTTGGACTTGTTGCTCTGTTTTCAGGTATGACATTTGCAACATTTAAGTTAAAACCCTTGGATCATCATTTCTGCTATTGTAAATCGTTACAAGTAAAAGCATCCAGAGAAAACTGGCACACAATCCCATCAAAAAATGAAGGTCACATTTAAGTAATTTCGCAACTGTGTTGGTTATATTTTCCACATGATTAATCTAGGAGTTTTATCTATAATATTAATTCTATTGTCATATGAGAAAAAGTTCTGGTTTTTAAATAATTAAAACTAAAACATATGTAAAGAAAGCTAAAATGAACAAAAGAAAGTTGTATTGTTTTTTTTTTTTTGTTTTTTTTTACAGTCAGTTGCCCATCTATATAAACAAAACACAGTGTACATATGTCTGTCCATCTTTTTTTTTCAATCTTGGTGAATCATAAATAACCTGAAGTAAAAGGTAGTAACTACTGTAGTTACATGCGATTAAAAATTAAATAACTGATTTAAATTAAATTTATATAATGAACAAAGTGACAGGTTTAAAAATAACCCTTTATTAAAGGTTTAACTTTAATTTCGCTTTTGATGCAATTGATATCGTCTAATTAAACTGTAGTCAAAACTTACGTGGGGCATGGTACGTTGCTCATAGGTTTTTTCTTTTTCTTGCATGCGTACTATCACGTATTCGATGTATTACATAGTTCGGATTCCCTAATGTCTTTTAAGAGTGGTTTTATATGAAGGGCAGCTTCTAGGCTAGTTATTAATAAAAAAAAGTTTTCATGTAACACAAATTTTTGTGGCTCCGAAATTGTGGAAAAATTCTATGCTATTCAATGCATGCGTTGTGTACTTGGACCCTTTGCCTCTGAGCATACAATATACATAATGGATTCTCCTCTCTATTTTGACATATGAGGATCTAACAACCTCATGAAGTTTAAGTTTGTCTTATATGTGACACTTCAGTCTTGCTAATCCCCTGCTTAAAGTCCACATATTGGACAACAGCAAGGATCTTGTAACATAACAGCTGGAATATTTTCTGACACTTTTTGGCATTGTCTTTCACATTGACAATTGAAAGGTTACTTTTTAGCTTGTCTTTGTACCTGATCCATGTCCATCCAACAGTCTTTTGTCTACTGTCAAGTTGGCTCTGCACAAGGACTTTATATATATATATATATATATATATATATATATAATATATAAATGTGCACACAAAATTATACTTGAAGTTGAGCTGTTTGAAAAGAACATATTTCATTTCTCATAGGTTTTACTATTGATATCAGTACATAGATATTACTTATTAAATTTTATTAAGTCAGGCATTTTTCTCTTGAAGTAAAAGCCTAACATGGGGGACCCCCTCTGTACATGGTTTTTCTAACTTCAAATCCCCTGCCTCACAAAATATGCTCAGTTCATAACAAGAAAAATTTTCCGCTACTATTGCGTCCCGAGTTGCTCCCCTTTACACAAATTATTTTGATGCAACTTTTTATTCCCTTCATCCAAAGAACTTTTTTTGTCATTTCTTTTGCCACAAAAAGGTAATGAATTTTCATCAGTCTTAAATAATTGAGATTAACTTTTTTTTTTAGGTATTTATTTTTAAAAAAATTGCTAACTGAAAAAAAAAAATTCTTAAATATATAAATAGATAATAATAAAATTTCTCATAGAATTCAAATAAAATTTAAAACAGGCGAAATTTTTTATTTTTAAGTAAGTTCATTCAAGCAAGGTAGTTAAGCCACTGAGACACATTGGGTTATTGGGTGTAGAAGACTTATTTTAAATTCATTTATTTTAATTTGTTATTGAGTTTTGGTCTTGGTGAAAGAAGGCTGGCATCATGTGACTTCATGCTAGATCAGCCGTCAATGTTTTTGAACCGGTTTTGTCTACCTAATTTTACTCACAAGGTTTAGATTAACATGTGGTATGGTTTTCAGGTACTTTCCAAAGATCCCACACTCTGGCATCACTTCTCTGGGCTGATATTATCAAGAAGTCATTTCTTTGAAAAATCAACTATAGTGAGATTCAAATCTGGGTCTTATGGCTAGAAAGCTAACCACTCGGCCAGGGACCCATGTGAGAATAGGGCAATTATATACAGTGTGAGGCAGAAATATCTCGACATTAGTGGCAATGGTTTCTTGTTCTAGTTAATGTTTTACCATTATGTGGGAGATATTTCTGCCACACACTGTGTGTAATATATATACATATATATATATATATATATAGCACTTGAAAATTGCTTTGGCATGAAACTTGGAGTTGTACAGTTAATGTAAGATATTATGTATCTTATTATATATATATTTGTATTTTATCATTCACTCATATACCTCATCCTGAGTAAGACGATAAATTACATCCAACAGCAAGGCCTCTGATCAGGAGGTTTTGAGGAGTATGGAACCACCTCTTCATTGCTGATGTTCCCAGGTCCACCCTGACCTGAGGTGGTAGCACTTGTTAGGGTCCCAGCTATGGTCAAATAGTTGACAACCAAACTGGGGTCAAAACACTATGAAAGTGTAAAAATAGGTTTTAATACATACCAGCAATACATTTTTATAAAAAAATATTACCAACTATATTTTATTTTGAAAGAAAATATTACCAGCAATAAAAATCTGGTCGGCATTAAATAACCCATTAAGGTTGATATGCCGTAAAACAGACCAAACCAATCACTCCTATACCTACCTATATTTACCCATTCAGTCATGTGTTTTGTGTTTTTGATAGACTATTAGATATAAAGGTCAATGATGTATCGTGTGTATTCTATAGCATTGTGGGTAATTATTGTATTATTCCAATGGTTATTTTTGTGGGCATGGTTTAATAATTTGTTTATTATTTACTTATTTATTTGTTTGGATTAATTTATTTTACTTGTTTTTGTTTATTTATTGTATTTATTTTCATTTATTCTTTTCAATTTTCGATTTTTAAGTAATGTAGTAAAAATTTGTTTCATTCTGAGTTCTGATAATTTACTTAGTAGTTTGTTTTGGTCTGAGAAGGTAATTAATTTTTTCTTCCAAGCAGAGTTTACAGTTTTTGGATTGAGTATTGTAAACTGATGTCCTTTTCCTCATTTTCCATAAAATTTTTGGTGTGATTTGTTTTTAATCTTTTGTGTATTTACTATTTGTAAAAGAGGTTTTGTGCATGTAGATTCTTTGTTTCCAGGGTCCTTCAGTATAAATTTCTACTTTTGTCTGCTGTGATACATTAGTTGAATTATTTATTTTAGTTATATTATATCTTCTCTTAGTGTTTTTTTTTTTTTTTGGTTGGGAGGAAGGCATCTTGTTTTTTATGGAATTTTGTGTTTCTTAGTCAAGTCTTTCTCGAAGTCATCTTGTTCTTTGTGTTCAGGGGACATTTTATTTGTTTTAAAGCTGTATTTTTCCTTGAGTGTAGTATTTATGTTAAGTTCTTGGTTTAAAAAGAAGTGTGCTTTTCATCTCAAAAACACAACACACATGGCCTGATGATTGCATTTAGCATGAAACAGATTGTTACCTCTGGATGTTGACTTCAATGCCTGTTTTTATATTTGCATATGCTCTATCCCTGATACTGAGAACTTTAACCCATAAATATAGCATATCTTATAAAAATATATATATATATATATATATATATATATATATATATATATATATATATATATATATAATGGTCAAAGTTGAATTAGACCAGAAAACAGTAGTATTAAAAAGTACTCAATATATATATGAAAAAAATAAAAATTTCGCACTCAGGAAATCAATTGACCAAAATTGGCTGAAGATACCAAACAGTTGAAACCAAGGTGGTGGAATCAGCTGATCTAATTTTTATATATATATATATATATATATATGCACACACATATAGAAACTGTGCTTTTATTATACAAATGCACTGAAAAGTATATAGAAATGTACTGTCATTTGTCAGGAATTAATGTGTGAATTATCAGTAGTGTAGGACTATTTTATATATAATCTTTTTGTTTTATAAAAATAAAAAGTCTGGTAGATGGTGTTATTTAAGGTCCTATTGAAAAATTGTGTTTCAGATAAATTTCAATTAGATTTGTTTTTTTTTTCTTCTCATTTGCACTGCTAAAATTGTCATTTCATTAAGTGAAAAACAACTCTGTAAATGCATTTGCAAATTTGACATGTTTAGTAATACATTTTTTTTCTTTGTTTTCCATTTTTAGGGGACTTGTGGGGACCCTTGATTCTCTGTGTATTCCTGGCTTTGTAAGTGAACCACTTTGTTTACTAAGTGTTTGCTAAAGTTGTTCAAAAGTTTCTAAACCTCACCCAGAAAAAAGAATCATAGCTGAACATTTTTGTTGTGGCAAAACACTACCACTTCTTATAAAACTAGAAAAACTAATTCAGATTTCTGACTTAATTTCTGTGCAGATGAGATCCATGCAAAGGTAAGAGGTGTGCACCAAATCTAAAAATGGATAAAACAGAGGCCTGCACAGTATCTTTTAAAGTATCTGCAAAAGAAAGGTCTGACACCCAAGGAAATCCATGAAAGCATGGTGCAGACACTTGCTGAGGATTCCCCTTCCTATTCAACTGTGAAGAAGTGGGCTGCAGAATTTAAGTGGGGCAGGGGGCAGGGGACAGGAGATGACCCTTAGTCAGGGTGTCCAAAAACATCAACCTCTGATGCCATTCACTGTATGGTTTTGGATGACAGACATTTTACTATCCAGCAGATAAGCTAAATCCATAGTCATTAGTTCTGGTTCACTCCATACTGTTTTAACTGAGATCCTGGGGATGAGTGATCTGTCTGCAAGATGGGTCTCAAGAATGCTGACACCAGGGTAGAAGCTGAAAAGGGTTGACATTTCCAGGACACTCGCTTTCAGGCTGACCCTGAGAATTTCCACCACAGATTAGTAACTCCATATGAAACCTGGGTTCACCACTTCAAACCCGAATTAAAGATTCAAAGCAAACAGTGGAAACGTTCTAGTTCTCCGCCTCCAAAGAAGTTCAAGCAGGCAGCATCCGTTGACAAGGTGATGTCTTTTGTTTTTTTGGAGTCTGAGGGTGTATCTGGAAAAAAAAAAAAAAGCTATTAATGGAGAGTACTGTGCATCACAATTAAGACAACTGAAGGAAGCAATCAAGTCAAAATGAAGAGGGAAGCAGGTGTGATCTTGCTCCAGGAGAACACACCTGTTCACACTGCTTGGGCTGCAAGTAGCTGAAACAGCCAACTGTGGCTTTGAATTGCTACCCCATCCTCCTTACCCACCAGGCTTAGCTCCATCTGACTTCTTTCCTAAACTTAAATCCCACCTGTGTGATCAGCATTTTGGAAACAATGATGAAATCATATGTGCTGTGGAGTTTTTGGAGGACCAGGATGTCACCTTCTTCTGTAATGGGATTGTAATGCATCATTGGACCAAATGAATTGATGTCAAGGGGAGATAATATTGAAAAATATTTCTCCAACACCTTTTGAGTGAGGCTTTTTGAACAACCCACATATTTGAATTTCTTATTATTTAAATATTTCTTGATTCTTAACTCGTATTTCTGTTTGTTTTAATTTTTGGTCACTTTTTCATGATTGTTAACTCTTTCTACACCGAATCTGTTTTAAAATTTTGTAAGTTTTGAGAACTCAAATTTAAAGTCATTTTGAGAGCTAGCTACATAATTTAACCCCTCCATATTATAATATATATATATATATATATATATATATATATATATATAGAGGGTGTGATTGATAAATCATTGTAGGAATTATGCAAAAATGAAAATAACAGCGACATCTCATTTTATTTGCTAAAATTACACAAAAATATCTTGAAATAGTTAAGAGTAAATTTAAAATACAATAAAATCATCATTTGCTTCAACCACGGCCTCCAGTAACTCTTCTGGATGGTCTCCTTGTATGAATGCTGCCATAATCCTTGCTTTCAGTTTGTTTTTGGAGTTACAAAGAGATTTTTTGGTCTCACACTCAACTGTACCCCACTTCTGGTGAGTTAGATGGCCAGATGTAAGGAGTAATGTGGTAGCATAAATTGTCTGACAGACACGACTAGGTTATCTTGCTTGTGTGGTATGGTGCAGAGTCCTGTTGCCTGACATAGGATCTTCCAGCAGCCACCCTCTTGACTAAGGCAAGCACTACCTCCTCAGAGCTGAGCCACAAGCTTAAACATGCTTTACTAGCAGCGGCGGGAGCCTTTCTGCTTTTGACTAGTATGTGATTGCGAAACAAACAAAATCAAACAAGTGATTAATGTAAACAACACATGGCACCAGTATGTGAGGAACACATGGTGAATGTGTTATTGTCTGAGAATGACTTTATTTTTCTTAGAAATTTCTTTCCAATATTAGGGTTCATCTTCCAAGTTGGAAAATACAGTACTGAATTCTTCTTATACTTGGAATATTTGTCTCTCATTTATTTGTATGAAAATGTTGATCTGAGGAATCAAAAATGAATTTCGATTCTAAGGAAATAAATTATATTCACGATGAACCTTTAAAGTTGTCTGTTTCTTAATATAATTAACACACACACACACACACACACACACACACACACACACACATGTGTGTATATATATATATATATATATATATATATATATATATATGTTTAGAGCACCTCGGCGTGGTGTAATGGTTAGCAGGTTTGTCTCGCTAAATTATTTACGATTGAATAGTGAGTTCGATTCTCACTGGGTGCCCCATACTTTCGGCCTTGTGCCACATCTAAGCTACGCTTAGAAAATCAATATATATATATATATATATATATATATGTTTATACATTCTTTTTATAGATACAAATATTTAAGTAAATGCTCTGTTTATAATAAACAGTATTAAACAACATTTACCGGCCTGAATGTCTGAAAAATTTTCACAGAAAATATTCGTCCTCTGACAGAATTCGAACCTGTATCCTATATGGAACTGTCATTTAGCTTGACATGCCTTTACCGATTTGGCCACAGATGTGCATTCGGTTAGCAAGGTTGAATTTACTGTATTTAAACTTCAATCTTCCATGAATCTCTCAAGTACATTCATATCTGCTCATGGCGTATCAAATGTAAACAAATGACGTCACACATTATGAAATGGCCAAAGCCCGACAATTATTTTTAAGACATCTTTATGTTTATACATTCTTTATATAGATACAAATATTTAAGTAAATGCTCTGTTTATAATAAACATGAATTGCACTTCTTGGCTTTTCTTATTTAACCTCATCAACTGCACTTGCCTTTTCTTATGCTCATACAACATACACAGTAACCCTCTGCCTTTTGTGGCTCTTGGGTCTTGTACTGGATAAAAATCAATATTAAAAAAAAAGTTCATGTATTTAAGAAATGACATAATTTCAGCCCTTTTTTGAAAAGAGAAAACTTCTCATTTCGATATAGAAAGTGCAATTTTTGTTAGTCATATTCACTAGCAAGTATATTAACTAATACAATTCTAAAAGAAAAATTATAGATTGGAAATAATTTCATGAGGTTTACATGCCAGAAAGAATTATTTGCTAGAAAGCGAAAAGAGAAATTATTAAACAGAAGCCGAAGAAAAATTTTCTTTACTTTAAAATCAGCTACAGGAATTTTTCTTTAAATTTTCCCATTTAAGGCTTCATGAGTTACTTCCCTTGATATATGAAAATTATTCATATTTTCTCAAACTTGAATTTTCGTGTACACAAAAAAAACTGAGTGTCAAAATTAAAGGACTCCCCCACATACACACTTGAAACCGCAATTATTTTAACTACCTTCACTCCTCGGCAGTGTTTGTTGTTTTAAAAAGATTAGAATTGTAATAAGTGAATTTGGAGTTTTTGACTGTCGGTTTTTCTGGTTCGACGGTCCAAGTTTGCCCATATTTTTTTGTGATTTCTGTTTGCTTTTACTTGACTAATTTTAATCTGATGTAATTATTTCAGCTTTCATTAAAATCTTTCCTTTATTATTAAATTCCTCCTTTCTTTCGTATTTTCAATGCTTATCATAAGTTAGGATATTCATAATCGTGTTCTCTTGGATTACAAATATTTGAACATATATAACAAAAAAACTTAACATGCAAACAAAAAGAACTGCATTAACGGATTGATCAATGCTTAATCTTTTAAACAAGTTACTAGATGGTTTACGGCCTTATGACATTCAGGCAACAGTTCTTGTACAATCACTGATGTTAAGCCGTGTCAAGCCTGGGCAATATGTAGATGGTTTGGCCACTTGGGAATACAAAGTGCTGTAATCTTGGATGTGCGGGTGGTGTGATAGATAACTGTTCAGAATTTAAAATTGAAGAACTGAGTTCCAGTTCCATTATGTTCACTTACAAGCAACCTTGTGAAAGGTATGAATCCACCTATTCTCACCTAGCTATGTGTTAATTAGTAGGAGTTATATCAGTTAAACATTATCTCTAAAATATTCATAGTCTTTCAATATTTTTTGGCTTTAAATAAGCTGCAAAAGGTTGATAAACTGTAACAAATCAAAAACAAATCAATCGAAAAAAGAAATGCAATACCTGTAATGTCAGATGCATGTGTTAAGTCTCCCATATTCTGCATTCAGTTGCCAGGAGTAACGTTAGGTCAACTCTGCTCTTAGCTTCCTTTGATGATCTGGTCGGAAACTTGAATGCAGTATCTATTCTGGTAGAATGTCACATTTCTATTTCATTGGCCTAATTAGTAGGACTTGTATCAGTAATTCATTTTTTATCTTTAAATATTTTCTGGCTGCAAAAGGTTGATAAACCATTAAAAAAAACAAATCAATCAAGAGTTACTGGCTTTTAAATACTTACATGTATTAGGTATTATTTAAATGCAGACTGTTGTCCTCCTTTTTATTCTTGTTATCACAACATTTTGGCCATTGTGTCCTCTGGCCTTCAGATGTATATCGATCTGCTTAACCTACAGGTAATTTTGAACTGAATCGTTTATTTAATCTATGAAGGCAGATTGTCATCATTCCACTGTCCATGTTTAGGGATATCTGCTTGGGATGAAATGACAAAAAAAAAAAAAAATAGTTCTTATTTAGTACTGCTCAGTTACTGTTTGTTTTCATTCCACAACCTACACTGCCCAGTTCAGAGATTGAACTCACAATTTCAATGTCACCAAATTCACAAACCAACTCTTTAATCTACTAGGCTATTGTCCTGGAGTGCACAATGGCTGAAATATTGTGATAATAACAACAAAGATGAGGACAATAGTCCACATATAAATAATGATAATGCTTCGTACCTAAAAGTCTGACAAATTATGTATTAAATATATGTTGAATCCTTCTTTGTGGCCTCTTTCTTGCAAGCTCTACTGTAATAGATAACTTTTCTTTTTTTTTTTTTTTTTTTTTTTCACGATTTTTCTCACCAGAATAATAATAAAGAACACCCAGTGAAAATAAACGACTTCAAATACATAGAAAAAATTTCATAATAATACAGAAATAAAGATAATCTCCTGGTAGGAAAGATGGTTCCCTGTGTCTTGCTAGACTATATTGCTCACCAGAATCTATCTTACATATTTCTAAGTCTACCATTCAAACTGGCTTTGAATTCTTCTGCCATATCTTATTTCTAATATTTAGAGATTCTTGATAAAATCCAAAGAAGAATCTATCTTACATATTTCTAAGTCTACCATTCAAACTGGCTTTGAATTCTTCTGCCATATCTTATCTGGTGATCCTGCTATATATTTAGAGATTCTTGATAAAATCCAAAGAAGAATCTATCTTACATATTTCTAAGTCTACCATTCAAACTTGCTTTGAATTCTTCTGCCATATCTTATCTGGTGATCCTGCTATATATTTAGTGATTCTTGATAAAATCCAAAGAAGAATCTATCTTACATATTTATAAGTCTACCATTCAAATTTGCTTTGAATACTTCTGCCATATCTTATCTGGTGATCCTGCTATATATTTAGAGATTCTTGATAAAATCCAAAGAAGAATCTATCTTACATATTTATAAGTCTACCATTCAAACTTGCTTTGAATACTTCTGCCATATCTTATCTGGTGATCCTGCTATATATTTAGAGATTCTTGATAAAATCCAAAGAAGAATCTATCTTACATATTTCTAAGTCTACCATTCAAACTTGCTTTGAATACTTCTGCCATATCTTATCTGGTGATCCTGCTATATATTTAGAGATTCTTGATAAAATCCAAAGAAGAATTTGCAGGTTTGATGTAGCCTCTTTGCTTCAGTTACTTTCCCATTGACGTAACGTAGCTTCCCTGTGTCTTTTCTACAAATACTTTCATGCTAATTGTTCTGATGAACTTACTTCTATAATACATAGAGTTTATGAATTTAAGTGCAGTATTAGATTG
>CAHIKZ030001114.1:1402500-1440000 GCA_903632075.3 Acanthosepion pharaonis
TCATCTCACAATTGTGGCCCATGCTGACACTGAAAGCAGAATAGTGCTTTGTGTTGTAGAGTAGTTTTCACAGTGGAGGCTTGTATTTCACTAAGTCTGTCCTAAAAGAGTCCGACGTACAAAACGTTAGGAACTTGCAATAAGAGTTAATGACGCAGCAATCTAGTTGTGATGGTTCAATGTCCGACATCGACTGACTCACTCAACGCCACTGAGCCCAACTGTCGACCACTACTACTACTATTACTACTTATTATGTGTGGGAGAGTCTATTAATAATAGAATAGGTACATCAGGTATAACACTTTGCCAGTTCCTTTTGCACTGGGGATGTTGAGTGTACCCTGTCCCTCATCTCAGGCAGTGGATTTGTTTTTGAAGTCACATTCTTCTATACTTTGCTTAAAGAGGCAGGATCTACAAGGCAGCAGATGCTATGACTTTAGAGATTTCTTCTCCGAAACTGGTTGCCACTTAAGGCTATAGGACCCAGTCTATCCTGTTATTTTTACCTATAGCTGGGGTGAGAAGATATGGATTCATACCTTTTCTAAGAGTATTAGCATTGTGAATATAATGAAGTGGACTGGAATTCAAACTTAGCTCTCCAGTTCCTCAATCCAAAATGCTAACAATTACTCTACTGCGCCTTCACCATATATATTCATTTATATTAAATGACTATCATATAGGAATCAGCATGTCATAGAATCTCATGTATTGTTGACTATTTTTCATGTATTTTGTTCTCTTTGCAGTTCCTTCTTCCAAAGTGTGTGTGTCCTTGGCTACTGTGTTTCTCCATTGGCTCTTAGTCTTCTCATCTGCCGTCTTATCCTCACCTTTTCAAATCCAAACACTGTGCTCTTTGTGATCCGTTTCCTTGTTGTCTGCCTTGCATTTGGTTGGTCAACATTTGGTAAGTATTCCTTTATTTATAAATTGAGTATTTCCTGATGTCTGAGGCGACCCAAGCAGTGAATGTCGACAACTGGCACATGTCTGTAGACGAGAAGCTATATATTTACTTTGGTAGTAGCAGATAACAGAGAATCTGATACAGAAATCCGAAGGCACACAGGAATAGCAAAAGATGTCTTTCAGAAACTAAGCAAAGTATTAAGAGATGCAAAAAATTTCATTAGCAGCAAAGAAAATAGAGCTGATTTGCTTATGTTGCACTTGTCTTTCTATATGGCAGTGAATGCTGGACAATTTCCTTACAGATGCAGAATGGTCTTGAAGTGACAGATGTGCTTCAACAAACAGATGCTGAGAATACCATGGACTGAACATGTGTTCAATGAAGAAGTTTTTAAGGAAATGGTAACTAAAAGGATAGTTACATTTGAAATTTCTCTGACACACAATAAAGAGGCCTTGGAGATTTTAACACCCACAGGGCATATTGAAGGCTGGAGCTGCAGAGGAAAACAGCGAGTCACCTGCCAAAACAAGAAAGGTGAAGAGTCAAATGTTGTTTAGTGTTACAAGGGCTGGAAGTTGTGGAGGGCCGTGATTGATGTCATTTAGAAAAGTGAGGAGTGCAAAAGAAGAAACTGTAAGCATAGAACTCTTGATTGTATCTTGCTAAGTCGACTGTAAATCAACGAGACCTTGATGTTGAGGTACTGCACTTAAATTCATAAAGTCTAGGTACCATAGCAAAGAGCTCATCTGAACAATTACCATGAAAGTATTTATAGAAAAGGCATAGGGAAGCTGCATTATGAAGGTGACAAAGTGACTGAAGCCGAGATGCCAGGTCAAGACCAATAACATTACAAATGCTTCTTTGGATTTTATCAAGAATCTCTAAATATATAGCAGGAACACTAAACTATATGTGGCAGCAATATTCAAAGCATGGATGGTAGACTTATAATTATGTAAGATAGATTTTGGAGAGAAAAATTGATATTATACAGGGTGGGGCAGGGCAACTTGCTTATTTGGAATATCAATTAAAACACAAGTAATGCAGGTATACATGTAATTCTTTGAACTGCAACTAGTTCAACATTTAAATTTTATTTTTTACCAGTTTTAAAGATGATATCAGTAAGATGGCGTCCATTCTTCTCTATACACTGAGTCAATGTTTTGGGGTGACCTTGCTGTTCGTGGGAGGCCAGGTTTCTTTTTCTTTACATCACCTGTTTCCCTGAAGTTGTTTACCCATGAAACAATCGACCTACCGGCCAGGAACACGACCATGGGGGGGGCAATATTGAAATGTCTCACGGAATATGCGTTCGCGTTGCTATGCGACGATTGAGCGACCGCTTGAAAAAAAATGCCTCAACAGCTAAAGCCCGTTCCAACTTCGTCCACTCCATGATGCTCACCGGGTTTCTGAAAATAAACAAAAAATAAATAACGCACGTTAAGAACCAAACTTTAAGCCCCACCCTCTCAAATAAGTCCATCCCTACCATCCTTGGAGCAACCATCGCTTTAGGGCACCAAATTTAAATAAGCAAGTTGCTCTGCCCCACCCTGTATATGTAAATATTATCTTAAAAAGATATAATAACCTTACAAAGCTTCTGTGGTTTGACGCCTTTGGGCTGGTTTGTTTTTTTTCTCTTATCTTTCTCTACTCTGTATTTAAATATTCCACTCGCATTTCATTTTAGACATCTTGTTGGAAGCTACTACTTTATTATGAATGCTGGCTGCCTTTACTTTAACCATTGTCATCAAACACAAAAACTACCATTTTAGCATTTTGATGCTTATGACTATATTCTGTTGTAACCCCACTTCTTGTCCAATTGCCAAAATTAAGAAATGTTAAACCTGGTCAGTACCTAGATAGGTGACCCCTTTGGAAATACCCAATACTGTAATCTTGAATGTGATGCATAACAGCTCTGAATAAGAAATCGGAGTGCCGAGTTCAAATTCCAATTGAGTGCATTATATTCATTTATGTGCAAATACTCGTGGGAAAGGTATGAATCCATCTCTTCTCCTTGAACTATGGATTAAACGGCAGTACAGACTTAGTTGGCAACAAGTCTATCACAGAAAGTAATGGCTGCCAACTGTAGGGATTCTTTTACAAGCTAATCATGAATTGTAAAGAGACCTGATTTGTCAAAGTGCACATTATGCATGACACTTAAAGAAAGAACTGTTTTAATAAAAGAAAAAGATTAAAAAAAAAAAAAAAAAAAACAAACAAAAATAACAATATAGATCAAAGATAAGCCAGTCAGAAATTAATAATGAAATTTATTTCTATTCTTATTTTTTAATGAAATTACATTTTAAATTCCTTTTCAAAAATTCCACTCGTCTTCCCAAAGCATATTAATTTGAACTATTTCTCCTCTAAGGTCAGGGAAAGATGGATTGATTATGGTATTTGTTCAGAATATTTCCAGCAATTGTGCAGCTGTTGTTGTAACTTGGCAACCAGTTAGAAACAACTCTATTGCATATGCATAAGACACACTTTTGTGGGGGTTACTCAGCAGCAAGATGCTATCGAGTGAAATAGTGTTCTGTGTGACTGTTGCATTCACAATAACCTGCAAATCAACTCTACATGTCCCACATAATTTTTTTTTTTTTTTTTTTTTGCATCATAAAAGGCCTGGTATAGCACACATCCAGTCTAATTTTTTCTCTCATTGATTTTTGGCTTGTCCAAAGACTAAAACTGAAATGTAGACTTTGCAGTCTATTTTGAAAAGTAGAAGACCTGCTAGAATAAGGGTCCCAAAGCGGGTATTGTGAATTGGGATTCATATGCCATAGGCTGCATTTTAATTACAGAAAAACCTCTTATTAATGGACTAATAGGAGGGATGGGTGGTCCGTTAAAGCCGATTGTCCATAAATGGGAAGGGATTATTTTTGAGTTACAAAACCACTATAGTAACTACCATTAGTTATCATCATAATGTGAATACTATAAACAGGTATATATGTCATAAATCACTATATATACTTAATGTAGTGTGGTGGAGACATACCTCACTAAAGCAAAAGAAGGCAAATTGTCTGTACGTGTGCTTGTAGGCATCATGGACGTGTGAGATGAACTCTGGCAAATCAATATTGAAGTGACACAGTGCATGCGTTATTGTCAAGAACGAGGCTAACACAAGCGAGAGATCTCAGTTTGTTCTTTGAGACTGGTGAAGGTTATACCCATGTTCCAGAGAAAGTGCGATAGTACTGTTGTTTACGGGGTCCAGGAAACAGTCTCGAGTGAAGCATTGTTCCAGTTTCCATGTTAGCTGTCAGCAGGAACAGATTCGAGTAGAAATTTATTTTTCCTACCACCCAATTTTCATTTAAATCACACATATAGATATATTAATCAAAATGACGAAAATAACAGATTTCTCACAGCTACTTTCTCGCACACGCTCTAATGTGTCATACTTTATATGCTGTACACCCATCTTTGTTTACAATTGAAAGGCCCACCACTGCCACCTAGTGAGCACTTTGAGAACCAATATGAATCATTCTGCTAAACCCACAAATTTTGAAATGCACTTCTGATGATTTGGAAGTTTTTTTTTTTTTTGCCTGCAAATTTTGTCTGTTTCCTCCAACGTCTGTTGATGTGACCGGGGGGGGTGGCGTCCGTAGATGAGAGGTTTCTCTGTACTATGAAATGGTTGTCTCATTTTCAGACTGACCTTATATGTTTCCTCTTCATATGTCTTTAAATATAATATTCACTAATACAAGCTTTTTACTTTGAAATTGTCAGTGTCAATATATATTCTTTTCTTTTATTCCAGCTTCAACAGCATTCCTGGCCAATAGTCAGCCATACAACAAGAAATACTTAGCCATGTACCCCATCTTTCTTTTCTATTTTGTTATTAGCTGGCTAATCATTTCTCACACACACTGACCGTCCATCCCTTTTGGGCTAATCAATTAAAATCATCAACTTGAAAAATTTTTCTTTCTGCCAATAAGGTGGAGTTCTTTTTCAAATATGGTTTCTTTAAGAAATTCCTTGATCAACTCACCTTGCCCTCTCTCGCTCTCTGAAATGTTGGTGATGGATTTAAATGTCGAAATTGGGGCTCTTATATAAAGAGAAAAATATTTCTGTAAAATTCTTCTTTTTGAGTGGGCAATTAATGACACTATTGGAGATGTTTTAATTATTTATTTATTTATTTCTCTAATTGTTTACTGACCAGATGTCTTCAGATCTACAATTGGATTGTTTTCCAATTAAGATTTCTTTCTATTTTGCTGTCTAAATTGAAAACTCTTTAGTGAGCAAAACAAGACAAGGATACAAAAAATGAAAATAACTTTAGATGGTGAAGAATATTATAGTAATCAGTTCTTGTTGAAGGATATTAGGTTGAGTCATAAATAATTTCCGTCTTTGCTTATCAACTTTATAATTTAAAAACATAATCTACAATTACATTTTTTCCTTACGGCCACATCATGTTGAAACACCAGTTCCTTATGATCACCAAAGTTAAGCAATGTCGAGTCTGGCCAGTACCTAGATGGGTGACTGCCTGGGAATACCTGATGCTGTAAAAATTGATTTGCATGTTAATGGATAACGGTTCGGAATTGTTAATCAGAGATCTGAGTTCCAATTCCAGTTGGGTTTGTTATATTCCTTTACACACAAATATTCTTTGAAAGGTATGAATCCACCTCTTCTCCCTTCAGCTATGGGTTAATTATTAAGACTTGTATTACTAAAACAATTATTATCTCCACAAAAATAAAATAAAATTGTGTACAAAATATTTAGATTTCAGCATTGAATAACCCATAGAGGTGTTGATATGCCACTAAACAAAAACAACCAATCAACAATTACACTTTATTCAATCCTATAATCACTGTTACTTGAAAGTTGTTGGATTCTCGTTCAAATTTGAACCAAATTGTCGATATGAAAACCAAATAGGACATAAAAATGCCTTCCAACTTCCAAAAATACATTGGTGGAAAACCCCAGAATTTAAAGAAAAGAATCTCTGAACATAAAAGTGAACTGAAATTGTATGAATAAAAACTGATTTTAAATTAGTATAATAAAATTTAAAAGAAAAAAAAAAAAGTAAAAAAGAAAAATTAAGCTTTCATTTGATAAACGTAAACTACATTCTCTCTCACTAATGTAGACTTTGTTGAAATAAAATAAAATCAGTTTTCCTGATGACACTGTTTTATCGGCAAATCCTGTCAAAACGGGTTTTCTAAATTGTCATATATATTAAAATGAGTCATAAATAATTTCCGTTTTTGGTCATCAAATTTATTCTTCAAAAAATAAAAATACAATTATAGTTTATTCAATAATATATTCACCATTATCTGCAATGATTTTTTTTTGTCAATTATCAAGTAGTTCTTAAATAAGGTTTTGATGTTGAAAACTTTTCAACAAACTCTTTCACTAGAGAAAGTTTTTGCAGGGATTGAAAAAGTTAATTTGGTTGGTACAAGGTCAGGTGAATAATTTGGTTAGTGTAAGGTCAGGTGAATGTGGGAGATGAGGTATGATAGACCAATGGAGTTCCAAAATTTTTTCCTGTTTTTTTTTCTTGATATCTGCAGTATTATGTTGTCATGGAAGGGAACAACATTTTTCCTTGAATTTCTGTCATGAGAAGTTATCATTATCGACACTATGTACATCTGGACTATTGTCCTCATCTACAGGACAATAGCCTGGTGGAGTAAAGCGTTGGTTTATGAATTTGATGACAGTGATTGAGTTCAATCCCTGGACAGGGAAATGTGTACTTGGACTCTGTGAAAACAATAACTAGATGAGATATCTGTAGACATGTGCCATGGAATGAGAACTGTCTATTTCCATAGATTAAAAAAAAGGGTTCAGTTCAAAATTCCCTGTAGATTACCCAGATCGATATACACCTGAGGAAGGCTGAATTGCACCACAGCCAAAATGTTGCGATAACAACAATGATGACAATAGTCCGTATGTAAATAAAATTGTTTTTTAATCCACTGTCTGTACTGCCGCTGCAAAGCTATGTTAGTATATTGCAAATTTATTAACTACCCTGCATGACGAGTAGTTAGGATGGTACCTTTATCATTACAATTGGTTCCTCAAAAGAGAAATTACTTAGGACTCAACCTAACATTTTAGCCTTGGTAGTAGAGAGATGGCTGATACACTGAGATTGAAAGGAACATTGTTTTAGTGGTGTCTTTAAAGTCAGTGTTTGTTGAAACAGAAGGCAGTTTTACTGCTTGTAATTTTGAGAAGCGTCATTACATTCCAAATGTCAGGACTGCTGAGTTTAAAGATATGGAGTTGCCCTGTTGTGTTATATAAATTGCTGAAAATGGATTGACCTGTAATGTAATTACTTGGAATCGGCTGATCTAGTCAGAAAGTTTTCCTTTAACTTTGCCACCTTTTTCTGGAAATGTTTTTTTTTTTCTCTCTCTCTTTTTATGGATTGTACACCTGAAGACTTTCACAGAATGAATCAGTTTAAAAGTTGTAACAGCAGAAGAAACAAAAAAAAAAAATATATATATATATATATATATATATATATATGAGCTCACTTGTCCAACCAACTTATAAAAGTATGCTCTTTATTATAGAAAAGAAATCGGTGGCTATAGCGTTTGCTATAGAATTGCTTTAGAAATGGTTTTCCAATGGACTTTGTCCAGAATTGGCTAAATTAAAAGTCTGTTCAGTTTTATCTATACTTTGTGTTATTTACATCAAAAAAATTTATCAGCTTACATGTCTCTGTCTCTCTCTCTCTCTCTCTCTGAAGGTGTTTCTGATTACATGTGTTGCTCTTTGAAGGTGTTACCAATTATGTGTGTCTTTTTTCACTGTGTTACAGATTGTAGGTGTCTCTTTTTTTTTTAAAAAATGTTATTGTATATATTTCGCTCTTTGAAGGTGATACTAATTGTATGTCTCTCTCTCTCTCTTTGAAAGAGTTACTGATTCTGTGCATCTTTCTCTTTGAAAGTGTTACGTGTGTGTGTCTCCCTTTGAAAGTGTTACTTGTTACGTGTGTGTGTGTGTGTGTCTCCCTTTGAAAGTGTTACTTGTTACGTGTGTGTGTGTGTCTCCCTTTGAAAGTGTTACTTGTTACGTGTGTGTGTGTGTCTCCCTTTGAAAGTGTTACTTGTTACGTGTGTGTGTGTGTCTCCCTTTGAAAGTGTTACTTGTTACGTGTGTGTGTGTGTCTCCCTTTGAAAGTGTTACTTGTTACGTGTGTGTGTGTCTCCCTTTGAAAGTGTTACATGTGTGTGCGTATCTCCCTTTGAAAGTTACTTGTTACATGTGTGCGTTTCTCCCTTTGAAGGTGTTACGTGTGTGTGTGTCTCTCTTTGAAGGTGTTACTGATTCTATCTGTGTCTCTCTCTCTCTCTGATGTTGTTACTTACCAAAGAATCCAACCTAACTAATGTCCAGAATATTTATTTGAATATGGTATAAACAGCTGACATGTTACGTATAAGCCTTTCTATTAGATTATTTCTCTCTCTCATCTTCCCAAATATCCGCTTACATTTGCTATGCCCAGCAACAATTTCAATACTCTCTTATTTTGAAGTATTTCTTTTGTAATTTTCTATTTTGCAAATCAACTAGCAAAATATGGATTGAAAACCATTCACTGAGGTAAAAAGTTAATGTAGATAATGTTATAGAAATTCATTCTGCAATGATTTTATAGAAATCTATTATAATACTTTGTTGCCATGAATAACGTTATGGTATACAAGATTGATTAACTTTTCACTTCTTGCTAAATAATTCAAAACTGTCATATATTATGAGTTGGTTGTTACCAGATATAGTCATGAAAAGTGTGTTTACAGTTTTTGTTTGCTTAGTCATGTATTTTTATATTTTTCATGCTTTATGTACCTAAGAAGGTCATAACTTTGTGTGAAATTTGGTAAAATAACTTTGAAAATATCTGACTTGGGATTTTTCTATTGTACAAAGATTTTTTTTTTTTTTTTTTTTTTTTTGTTATTGATGTACTTTTATTATTGTTTGAAATAATGTTGCTCAAAGGTTTTCAGAACAAACTCAGGCAAAATGTGGCTATTGTTTTTTTTTGAAGGAATCAGCCACTCATAAAAGCGTTATTTTATTTTTATTTTTTTTTATTTTGTCAGTCTTAAATTTTGTTTCCTTTAAAGAAAAACTTAACACTTAATATTCCAACATATTCTAAATAATCTTCAGTAATTTATAAAAAAAAAAAAAAAAATTCTGCAGACTAAAATGCATTCTCTATTACACCCCTACCAACTTTTATCAACATAACCATTTTTTTTTCTTTTGGCTTTAACTATTAAAGCTCTCAACTAATGCCATTAAAGCATTATCTTACTTCCAGAAATGGTGCTTTTCATATTACTACTGATAATACAATGATTATAATATGAAAACAAAAGCATGTATGAATTTCTGAGGTTGATCGATTGATTTCAACTGAAATATTTTATATACTCCAGGCATTGCTTAATTTGAATTTTTACAAGAATAGACAAAGAAACCAAAATTTAAAAAGCCAGATCGATATACAATAAATGTGATTTTTATCTTTGAAATTTTGTTTTTTGAGTTTATGGTTCTCGTATTTCTAGTCTTAGTGTTGAAGAAAAAAAAAATGCTACTTCTTCACTGCCCCCCACCTCCCCCCAAAAATTTCATGGAAAATTAATCTGTCAGAAATTAACCCAAGTTTTACAGGGTCTGTCCTGAAAACATCCAGCCATTTAATAATATTAATGAAAAAGTAAACTTCCAAGGGTTAATCCCCTTCAAAGCACTTGTTTTTGGAACCTGGGCCACTTTTCCCAGTGTTCCTTCGACTTTTCAAAACACCCTTTGCAGATAGCTGTCTCATTGTGTTCTCCTTAATTTCAGTCTGATGTCTTGCTTTTAACAGTAATTTTTATCCTCAAGAAGAGCCAAGGCTTGTAGGGAATCAAAGCTATATTGTCCAATGTGCTGACAGACTTAGGCTGTGAGTGGTTTTGTTAAAAAAAATAAAATGAGGCAAGGAATGATAAACGTATCCAGATGAACATGACAATGATGCAGCAGACAAGCTCACTAAAGATAATCTTACTGCCTACCGAGTAATCATATGAGAAAATGCTTCTTCTGAAATGGTAAGATTCTACTTGATTAACAATTTGCACCAAGACTGAATATTTGGTTTTCAAAACATTCAAAATGGCTGTACATTTTCCTGACAGGCTTTTGTACAAATTCTTTAAATGAAGATTGCATACTAGAACTGGCTCAGTCCACTCCTTTTTTTTATATATTGGCTCCCATTGCAAAAAAAAAAAAAAAAAAATGCTATCTTTCTCGGAGAGTCTAAATGATAATTTTCTTAAATTTTCTCATTGAAATCATTAAATTGCTGATGATGTGTAACCACTTTTACGCAGGAATGGAATGTTCTTGCAATGTTGCTGATGTATCTATGTTGAAGAATATGTGATGTGGTGATGTTAGTGTGAGGTTGTCATCAATTATTTTTCTGATTCCTCCACTACACCGACTGGTGTTGCAAAGTGCTAGACCTAAAAAAATTCTACACTGTTCAATTCTAATATTAAAATACTTTTTCTTCACTTAACAATAGGTATAGAAACTATAAAATCGGTTTAAAAGAATATCATAATAAATGCACATTCTAATATCTTCCTGGAGGCTTACATCCACATCACTTTGAAACACCGGTTTTCATATGATCACACAAAGTTAAGCAACATTGAGCCTGGTTAGTATCAAGATGGGTGATCACCTGGGAATGCCAGGTGGTTTAATGGATAATGACTCCGAATTGTTAATTGGAGAGACATGTTCCAATTCTGGTTGGGTTTGTTTTATTCACATATGAGCAAATACCCTTGGAATTCACCTCTTCTTTCTCCAGCTATGGATAAGACTTGTATCACGAAATAATTATGTCCAAAAATTAAAAAGGTATTACAATCTAAAAATATTTTCTGGCTTTAAATAAGTTGCAAAGGGTTGATAAACCATAGAAAAAGAAACAATAAAAACAATGCTCCTGGAATTTATTATCCATTTTCTATATTTGCAACATTACAAGGTAACCTTGTAGACACGTTGTAGGGAGTCTATCAAAAAACGTTTCTGCAACCTTGATGTAACATTGCAGAAATGTTGTAGTTTTGTTATACATGAGCTGAGTGGACTCAGATTGTCTAAAATGGTGTTTTTTGTTTGCTTTTTGGGGTTTTTTTTCTTCTTTTGCACATGGCCTTTAATATAAACAAATGTCTCATTTTTATGTTGCAGCTTTTAATTCTCTTTTTTTTTTTTCTTAAAACTCCTTTACTTTAACAGAGTTAATAAGCAATGTACAAAGAAAAAAAATTATATCTTTGATAATTAAAGTTATTTTATTATTACTGATGTCTGTTGTGTTTAATTGGAATAGATTTCCCAAGCTTTGCTGGCATTAAAATCCTTTCCGTTGTAACAGATTGATGATTTTTTTTTTTTTTTTTTTTTAGTAATTTCAAAAGCCGAGAAGAATGTTTTAAAAGAAATTAAATAAAACGGATCATGTTCAAATTACATGACGAACCTAGCATGGTGAAATTGACGAGAGATTGCAATGTTGCATAGACATCAGCCCCGTGTTAATGGATACATCGGCAAAGAATATGACGGCAATAATAATAATTAAACTTATGATGGCACACAAAAACCACGCTTGTCGCATGCTGCCATGTCGGTTGAAAATCACGGCTTGATTAGGTATATGGGCCAGTTGCTAAATGCACTAAGACAATAGCTATTACAAATTTTATCTTTCCACAAAATTCAAACATATGGCAACGGATGCGATTCTTTTAAACAAAAAAAAAAAATGGACTTTTCTAATCAAGGACCAATACCAACACAACGTATTAAAAACAAATACGAGATGTAAAGTTATAATTATTTTAATATATAAAAACATGGAATGAGAGAAGAAGCAAACAACAAATAAAGAATAAGAGAAACGAAAGAAACTGTAAGGATTATTATAAGAGAAATGTTTAACGGACATTTATCTTATGTTATCAATCAGTTCAGAGCTTAATCTACCAATTGGGCAATTTTGTTGTTACACGATTTGGACAATTTTGCTATTACATCCGGTATATATAAACAACCCTCCGTGGGATTTAGATTTGTCCTTCTCTTAGACCAGTGGCCATCTAAGGCTATAGAACCCAGTCTGTCCTGCTATTTTACCCATAGGTGGATGGAGAAGAGGAGGATTAATACCTTTCCCAAGGGTATTAACATGTAAGTGAATGTAATGGATTCGACTGGAATTCAAACTCGGCTCTCTGATTCCGCAATCCACTATGCACTACTCGACTGTGCCTATATACTGTTAGGAATTTTATCTTTTAACAAAATTCAAATATATGGCAACAAATGCAGTTCTTTTAAACAAAGAAAAAAAAAAAGGATTTTCTACTCAGTGACCAATATCAACGCAGACAACGTATCGAAAACAAATATGAGATGGAAAGCTATAATTATTTAAATATATAACATGGAATGAGAGAAGCAAACAACAAATAAAGAAAAAGAAAAGAAAAGGTAAGGATTATTATAAGAGAAATGTTTAACAGCCACTTATCTCTCGTATAATGTTATCGACAATTTTGTCAATTATTATTATTTTTTTTTTTTAAACACAGTTCATGGCAGACAGATCTTGAGATATTTCTCTTCATATGTAGAAGTGCTTTGGTCAATTAATGTGGTCTGTTGGGTTTATCAACCTGAAAGCGCTTTGCTTTTCATCCAACGAAGATATATAATCCTGGTTTTTGAATTCATGATAATCCCAGAAGTTTTTTTGCTTTATTTTACTTTCCGTCTCATCAGGAATATCAGACGACAATTTTACATGATAGCTAGCCCACGGAGAAAGGATAAACATTTTTTTATGAAGTCTGTTCGATACAACATCTGCAATCATTCTGATCTGTTGGTGTAGGGATGCGCCCTATCATTGAATGCGATATATATTTGAACTGAACAATCATCAAACGCTACATATGAAATTGATAATTTAACTGTTGACCCAATTTAAGAGATCAGGGCTGAATTTTAAGAAATAGAATACAGAATCTTACTTATTATAAAACGCAGATTGTGTGTGTGTGTGTGTCCGTACGTTTATATATTGGATTGGATTTTCTACATTTTTCAACCAATTTCAACAAAACTTCACAGGACTACGTAAAATTACCTTGCGGTGGTTCTGACAGCACCAAAAATTGGAAAAACACAATTGTTTTTGCACAAAATCAATTTGAAAACATGATTAAGAGGCATTAATGAAAGGAGGACAACTCATATCGAGTTATACTTATTAATATCGAGTTATCAAGTTATACTTATTATAAAACCCAGGTTGGTTGTGTCTGTGTGTGTGTTCATTTATATATTGGATCGGATTTCCTACATTTTTCAACCGATTTCAACAAAACTTCACTTTCTTTTTTGGCAGGTAGTGTTTCTTATTGTCTTGCACACTTTTTTCTTTATTTTTACATTCAGAATGCTTTAAAAATTACATTTACAAGACAATTGTTTATAATAAAATTCTATTCAATCGGTAGACTCATAACGATTGAAAACTGTTTTTGTTCGAGTTTGGGTTTGACCAATTCATAAAATAAAACTAATTAAGACATGTGTGTCCGTCAACCTTAAGCAATAATCTTTGTCAATTTTATTTTTCAGTCTTTATGATGGTCGATACTTGATCTATCTCTTACTGTTACATCCCCGGGCAATGCCGGGCTCTACTGCTAGTAAAAGATAAATTATGAAATGGGATTTATATTAACTATGAATACTTCAAATATATGCACACACACACGCTCCAGAAAGAAATATTTATGCATGTCCAGTTGTATGTTGCATGCTTAAGAGTAAGAAATCCTAAGAATTTGTTCTTTGCTGTTAAAAGGGAAAAAGGAAGAAAAGAAATATTCTTTATCATAAAGGCCTATGAAATTAAAGGAATTATTAAACAGTTTCCAAACAAATCATCTTATTAAAATTTTATTGATTGGTTTATGAAATTGAATGAAACGTAGATTTTTTTAATTTCCGACAAAAAATGTCAGTAGTAACTTCAACAATACTAAATACTATTGGGATTTATATATGTGTTGGCATGTTTAAAAAATTATCGTCATTGAAAGATATATATATATATATATATATATATATATATATATATAATTATTTATTTGAAAATTATAACATAAATATGTTATAAAATCACTACAAAAATAGCTATTTTGTTTCAACACTTCTATGTCTTATCAAGTGATGGTGTTGAATATAGAATAAAGGCTTTTAAAAGGTTCAAATCAATCAAACACCCCTTGCAAGGGGAAACGCTGTTACATAAGCTGGAATGACCAGTCAAAATATAAATATATGAGAATTCCCAAAACTTGACAACGAACCTTGGTTATAATAATTAATGCTTTAATGTTAGGGTTAGACTAAGGGTGTTTGATTGATTTTATAAAATATTTATGTTATAATTTTCAAATAAATAATTATATTTGCTCTACTCTGTATTGAGCACTCTTTTAAGAATAGTATTTTTTGGTTATTGGAATTTATTCCGTATACGCTAATCTTTATATATATATATATATATATATATATATATATGACATTATAAAACTGATATTTAAAAGTAATCTTTTCATACATTATATAGTTAATGATATTGTTTGGTAATTCGTATGGATAGTTCCAAGAAGTGTGTGTGTGTATATATATATATGTATGTATATATATATATATATATATATATATATATATATACACATATATGAAGAAAAATTTTGGAAAAAACAAACAAAAATCCTTAAATGCAATTATGTGACGACAACGTGACCATGCTAAACGGAAAGCTGATCATTTTAAAAATTTTCAGTTATCTGTTTTGGATAAGACTTGTTTTTATGTCCATCGTCTTTGTCAAATTGAACTGAATTGTATTTTAATGAATATTGTCCTGAAGAAGGTTTATTAAACCGAAACGTCAGACGTCGACATTTCATTCATTCAAACAACATAATTGCATTTAAGGATTTTTGTTTGTTTTTTCCAAAATTTTTCTTCATTCTCTCGGATCTATATCCATTTACATTTACTTACACATACATACATACATATATATATATATATATATATATATATATACACACACATATATATATATATATATATATATATGTATATCTATACATATATATATATACACACACCTATATATATATAATTGTACTGATTTCCGTAAGTACAGTTTAGGTTATCGACTAACTGCAGTAACAAATAATTATTTGACGATAATAAAACTAAATATACTAAAGCACAAGAAAAAAAAACAATGACCAAATGAAATAAGAGTATGTAGAAAGAAACAACACTAAAGATAAAAGTAAACTAAAACAAATACTTTAGCTATTCTGCAATACTATAAAAGGTTTTCAACAAAAATAATATTAAGGTAAGCTATATTTGTACTAAAAACATTGATGACTATCGCAACATAATAATAAATTAAGCAAGCACACAAACAAAATACTAAATAATAATTCTACTAAAAATCAATGCAAATACCGTAAAAACGTAACCTGTCCACTAAATGACCAGTGCATGACCGAATAGCTACAGAGCTATGATCAATTCAGACGACGATGTTAAATACTACAAATTGCGTTGTTACTTTCTCTAAATGATGCTATCAATATTGAATACAAAAAATGCACAACACTCACTAAGTATTTTTGGCGATTAAAAACAATCATGAGAAGAATATATCCATTAACTTGGAGGTAATCGCGAAAGCTAAGCCATACTATGGAATGGGAGACAGATGTAACATATCTTTTAGAAAAAAAAAAGTCTTAAAACATTTAATTAACCTTAACTTGCTGAACAAAATAAGTGAATTGATTGCTACATGTAAACACTAAAGTAAACATTTTCTCAAATATCTTGAGTCTGATTAAAATAGATTTAAAATAGATTTTATGAATATTAATATAATATCTAGTAACCATTAATATTCATAGCACCCGTCATTAATATCATTTTTTATATACAGTGTAACCCGGATATAAGAGAGTTGTCGGGACTGGAGAAGTCGTCTCTTATATCCGGGGTTCTCTTATATCCGGGTTTGGTCAATTTTGTTTAGGTAAGTATGGGCTCTAATTTGGGACCAGAGAAAATCTCTCTTATATCTGGATTTCTCTTATATCCGGGTCTCTTATATCCGGGTTACACTGTATCTATAATATGCATATATATATAGTGTGTAACTTACTCTTTTTGAGTAGGTACACATCTACTTATCATCTCTCAGTTGCGTCTTTGTCCTTGGACAGAGTGCGCTCAGGGGCTTCTCTGTCAGAGGGGCAACTGAGAAAATTATACTGAAGAAGTGCCCAGCCCTGGGAACAGCTGCCCGAGGCCGCGCCCTCTCATTGCACCAGAGGGAGGGATCAGTGCTCACACCGAGGCCAGCGCAACCAACGGTTGCGGGGGCTGAGGAGAATTTTTGTTCCTGTCCCGGGTGTACGCGCTCGGGTCCCCTACCTAAAAATAGACCTTGTGTCACATCTCGTCCTAGTGGGGGGGGGGCAGAGTTAATACCATATATAGTAGATCATACTTTATTATTTTACTGCGTTTGTATATATAATTCCACGTTTGTAAGTATAAGGCTAGGTTTAAAATGCATTGTGTATATCACCCTAAATTATAATTAAGTTAACATCTTGAGAGCTAAGTTTATACCATTAGGCATTACTTTTGCAATATACTTTAATCAGCACTTATTATTCATAGTACCACGAACGACGGTTTTTTATGCAAAAAAGGGAGTAATCCCCCTTGATAGGTAGCGCGTTTACTGAAATTCAAATTTTTTTAAATTAATTGTTTTTTAATTCCCCATTTTTCGACCTTACGACTTTCATCGATATAAATTATTAATAATTAATTTAAATATTATAGACACCAATAATATAAGGGACACGTACGCAATTTTAAATCAAGAGAACATGAATTTCGTAACGATTAAGGGTCAGTGAGCACTCAGCACCTGAAGATTGTGTAGCCATATGTAACTTCGAGTCGTGCAATCGACGTGGGATATTATGTGAATTTACTATTATATGCTTAATAGCTCTCTCTGCTATATAAATTTGAGCACTGTCTTTATAAAACCCGAGTAAAAAAAATGTATACGTACGTGCAAGTATATGTGCATATCCGTTATTTATTTAGCTTAATTTTTTACTGTACCCATATCTATCTATCTATCTATCTATGTGTGTGTATATATATATATATATATATATATATATATATATATATTTACTTGACCCCCCCACCACCACCACTGAGTCAGGTTGTGACACAAGGTCAGTTTTTAACGTGGGGAACCGAGTGTTTTCACTCGTGCCGCTGGTCTAAGCTTGTCTTAGCTGGTCATAGCTTGTCCAAGCTGGTTAGAGCTGGTTTAAGCTAGTCATATCCGTGATATCATCAGCACAGGGACAGTGCCCTGTGCCAGGTAAGCATATATATTCACTATTCGTTTACAGGGCTCAAAAAAGTTGAGAAACACAGGCTTACAGCGTTCCAATATGTATAATTCGAATATCTAAGGCGGGGGGGTAACTTTTGTATTTATTTTTAATATTTAAAAAATAAAATAAGTTTTAATTTTTTACTTATAATATTTTAATTAAGCATTTTTTATAAAACTATTCTGCTACAAACATTTAAGATATTTTTTGCTATACTCATAATTAACATTATTTATTTGGAGCCGCAATCCTCTTCTATAAAGGGCTTCCACGATAGACATAACCAGGAAGAGTATTTACAACTATCCATCTCTCCCTCTATTAAAAATCCGTCCTAATATTTTAAGGGAACAACTCTTGATGTGCACGACAGAAGTTCCTTTCTATGACCATAAAAATAATACATATGTGCAATGCGATGGTGTTTCCATGGGTTCCATTCTAGGACCAGCATTTAGTAACTTCTACATTACTAACCTACAAAATAACGTACTTAACACGACAAAAAAAAAAAACTCCATTTACCTAAGATATGGAGATGACATTCTCATTTTAGTCAAAGACATAGACGAAATACATGAACCACAAAAATCTTTCAATAAAACTCTGTACTTAAGTTCACATACGAATTTAACAATGACAATAAAATCTCGTTTCTTGATGTATTGATAGACACTAATAATAATACATTTACTACCTCACCATATAAAAAAGCACAAACACGTGCACTCTCAACTATAAAAGTGAATGTCCTATTATAAAATAGCTGTCTATATTTCTGAGATGAGGTACTATGTACATTATTTACATTATTCGGACTATTGTCCTCATCTTTGTCGCTATAGTTATTACAACGTTTCGGCCGTTGTACGCACCGGCCTTCTTCAGATGGTTGGAATGTTGAGCTTAACTCTTTATTGCGCTCACTGGGGTAGACTGTTCTAGTTGCATCTATGAGAAAAATGTTAACACAACGACGCCGATGACGAGACAGCTTACTTATCACTTGAATGAGCATAGTTCAATCTCAGAACATTTAACGGAATACGCATGTCCGCTTTCACAGTTTAGACAGATATCAGCGGAAAATACATTAGTAATTCATCGAAATAATAATAAGAAAAACTTTAAATCCTAGAAGCCCTTTATATACGAGGATTGAAAGTACGTTGGAATATATATATATATATACACAGATATATATACATATATATACTCAAATATATATACACCCGTATACGTATATATATACACATATATATATAGAGAGATATTCACACATATATATATACACACAAATATATATACATACATATACACACACATATATATATAAACATATATACACCTATGAATATATATACACACATATATATAAATACATATACACACATATATCTACACGCATGTATATAATCAAATATATATGTACACACATATATATATACACACGCATATATATATATATATACATATGCACATATAGACACACATATACATATATACATACAGATATGCACATATATTTACACATATATGTATATATATACACAGATATGTATATATATATAAACATATATGGATATAATATATACACATATATACACACATATATGTATACATATATATATATACATATATGCTAAATTATATACAGACATATATATATATATATATACACACAAATATATATAAACATATATAAGCACACACACACACACACACACACACACACACACATACATACATATATATATATATATATATATATATATTGACGGGAAAATCTCACCCATACCAAAATCTCGAGATTTCTTTTCGCGACATAATGTGACTGTCTAATAACTTGTATAAAGTAAATGTAAACAATGACGAGCAAAAAAATACTTTCCCTCCCTTAATTAATCCTTAATTTTCCCTCTCTTATTAGCAGTATGTCATCGTCTGGGCATATATATATATATATAACAATGATTTAATATATTTTTTGTTTATAGGTTATAAAAGAATGCATGCTATAACCGTTCAGCCACAGTAAACTTCCGGCTAACAGTGAATGCTCTGTGGCTTAACGGGTATAGCACGCTAGGCCTAATGGTGGTCCCTCCTAGGAGAACGCAAATTTTCCACGAAATTTCTCAAAAATTCAGGTCGGTAAAAATAATTAATACTGTTTAATTAAAGAATTTAGGATTTACTTAAATATGTTTATCCATAAATATAATGTGTAAACCGAAAATACACACACAAACACACGCGCATATATATATATACACATATATTTGTATATATATATATATATATATATGCACATGTACATATATATACGCATCTATGTATATATATACACATATATATGTATATATATATACACATATATATATATATACACATATATATATATATATATATATAAATATATATAACTATATATATATATACACATATATATACACACACACACACATACATATATATATATATATATACATACATACATACACGTATATGTACGTATATCAGCACACACACAAACACACGCATAAACACATACACGCGCGCGCGCACACACACACACACATACACACACATATATATATATACATGAAGAAAAATATACAGAAAAAAACAAACAAAAATCTTAATATGCAATTATGCTGTATTAATGTTAATATAAAGTCAACGTCGGACGTTTCGGTCTATTTTCGACCATCATCAGGACATATTCATAAAACATAATTAACATTAGAACATATAAAATTCAATTCCATCGTCTTTTCATGTTGAATTTTTACGATGTTCTGACGTTGACTTTATATTAACATTAATATTACATAAGTATATTAAGATTTTTGTTTGTTTTTCTGTATAATTTTCTTCATACTGTCGGATCTATATCCATATATTTGCTTACATATATATATATATATATATATATATATATATATATATACCCCTTTTATGAAATCGGGTCATATGGTCATTTAAGTTTCGGTTCCTATTTGGAGATCAGTCTACAACGAACGAATCTATATCGCAAATTGCACCCCCCGCCCTTAATTTTCGTAATTTTTTTTAGTCGTGATCTGTTGTATTATAAAACGTGATATGAATAAAATTATTCATTCTGTTCTCAGTGCCAGTTATAGAACTCCAACATTTATTTATTGTATGTTTTCCCCCACATCATTTTTCGGTCGGTTAACTTGCGTTTCTGGCATATTAGATCGTGTTTGGGGTCATGTAGTAAGGCATACAATTTTCTGTTTATTTTCGCTATAAATATTATTTTATTTCAAATCATCGGTAAATCGTTTAGATTGCCAGGTTTTAATAATTTGCTTTTTTCCGTTTTCCCCACATGAAAATTCTAAATAGATTATTAATTTGAATTTTCATTGAGAGTATTTGAATCTTTAGTGGAAAATTCAAAATATAAAACTCCGTTGTAGTTGAAGGAATAATGAAGACTTTATGAGTCAGTGAATACGATTAGCTAAATTCATGTCAGGACGGTGAAGACCAACATCTCTCCCTTCATCCTCCCCCAATTTTCAGCCGTGTGCCATATTTTTGTTATTTAGCAAAATAAATAAGACAAGGTAGGTCGCTACTCGATTTCTTCGCTAGAAATACATGTTGAAAATGTCGAGTTAACAATTGCGGGATGAGGTTAGCGACCGCCCAGAGACCAGAAGCACTGCGAACGCACTGTCTCTTTCCTTTAACTCAGAAGATTCCCAGCTGGTATTCGGCCCTCTCTCGTGGTTATACGTCCGTAGAGCATATGGCGGCTGAACAATTGTGGCCCAAAAAACGAACGGGAAATTTTCAGTTGTTTCTGTAACCCCGTGCTTAATAAGGTGCTGTTATTATATGCTTTATTTCGAATAATTGAACAATCTTAGTTGTTATTACTGTCTATCATTAGATACCCACTTTGACTGATACAAGATATCTGTTGATTATTTTTCTTTACTGCTGGACCAGTGTTTCAATTCCTGGATCCGGGGATTGCACATACGGCCATCTAGTGACCATAACACATGTTTAATAGAGCAGGTCGAAGGAGAAGGTTTATACATAACACCAGGAAGAGGCAACTGAAGCTTCTGGGACACATAATGAGGAAGGAGGGCGTGGAGAATCTGATACTCACGGGTCAAATAGAGAGAAAGAGAGACAAGGGAAAGCAGTGCGTGACATATCTGACGAGCTTGAGCGGGTGGATGGCAGAACGTGGTCTGGGGGAGGAAGCAGAGGGAAGGAGCTTGCTGAGAGCTGCAAGGGATAGAGGGAGGTGGAGAGCCATGATCGCCTACGTCGTGAAAGGACATGACACATAAAAAGAAAGTATTGCATTGAATTTGAAAGTTGAGGTTTGCCACGAGAAATAATGACACAAAATATTATTTTCCGAATCGTTACTGTTTTTTGAGGAAACGAGTTGAAATATTAAGTTTAGATTCAAAATCGTAGCGTTACGATTTCATTCTGGTGATCAGTTAAAGGCTTAGAGCACAGCCTTATAAAATGTATTATTTCCTGAAGCTTTACAAATTGTGTATTGTCAAGAATCAAGGCACAAGCACATTATTACTAAATTATGTTGTGCCATCAAATAAGACCTTCATTTACTTCAAAGGGAAATTATACTGAACAATTTAGTTATATTATGATGCTATATGTCATACAATACAGTAGTTTTAGTGCGATTTTCAATAAACAATGCAAATTTAAAACACTTTGTCTTATAATTTGTGCCCAGTATTATTATGTTATATACACTTTTATCTATTTTTTGTTTTTATTATTATCTAACAAAGGATCTAACAAATCTTATTCATTGAGAAAACTTTTTAAAAATCCATTACAATTTTTTACACATTTTTTCTTATCGAATACAGTAAAAATAATTGCATATTTTATTTTTCATAATTAGAATTCTGGTTTTAATACAAGGTGAGTCAAAATGATGTTAACACTAGTATGAGAAAAATTACTTATTCAGTATTTATTGAACAGTCTCCATCTGTTCACTAGCACGATTGATGCACAAAAACCAGCGAACAACAGTCTAATTTAGTGCCCTTGACACATATTTCACGGGGTATGTGTTGTGGATTCCGGAATGAAATCCGGTACCAATAAATAACAAACGCCAAAAAGGAATATAGGAAAATAAATGTATTAATGTAATAATACAAACTGGTAATGCAGGTTAGTAGTTCCAGGAATGCGGGTTAGTAGCAAAAAATATATATACAGTCTTTGGTATCGACGTATCACTGTATGACTTCTTACTGAGTCTACGTGCTTGCTCACTGTGACTCTTGCTCGTTACGTTCGTCGCTCGTTCTCGTTCGTTCTCGTTCGTTCTCGTTCGCTCTCGGGTATTCACTAGCAGTAGTATATGTATACCCTGAGTGAGTCCATTTGCGTAAAAAGGAAAGAACCTCTCAACAGTATGTTTCATATTCCACTTTTCATTCTGTCTTCGATGTCTCTAACATTTTTGCTATACAGGCGATCCTTTATCATACCCCATAACCAGAAATTACTAGTGTCAGAAAAAAACATACCAGGAGGTAATTTGGCTTCTTCATGAGCTTTCGCTTGAGAACCAAACACACCCTTCTAACATCTGCAGCAATCAGGAATGAGTCCTGGGCATGACGATAAACTACATCCGACAGCAAGGCGTCTGATCAGGAGGTTTTGAGGAACGTGGAACCACCTCTTATTTACTGGTGTCCCTAGGTCCATCCTGACCTGGGGTGGTAGCACCTGTTAGGGCCCCAGCTATGGGCAAATAGTTAACCTCCTCAAACTGTGGTCAAAACACTATGAAAGTGTCAAAATAGGTTTTAATACCAGCAATACATTCTTTAAAAAAATATTACCAGCAATAAAATAAGCCATTAAACAAAGCAAATCAAACCAAAGCAGTCAGACGGTTGCATAAACTGGCCTTCTCGATTTTCCTGCGAATCGTGGACATTAGCCGGGTTATAGCGAAGAATCCAAACCATAGAGATGCCACAGAAGCCACCTTGGCATCTTCGACATAATTTATGTTTGTAAAATATTATTACCAGCAATGAATTTTTGAAGAAAAATTATTACCAGGAATACATAAACAGCAATACATTTTTGAAAAAAAAATATTACCAGAAAAATTTTTTGAAAAAAAGAAAATATTACCAGAAATAAAAATCTCGTCGGTATTAAATACGTCATTGAGGTTGATATGCCGTAAAACAAACCAAAACCAGACTAAATAAACCAAAATTCCAGCCTTTCATTCTTGTATTACATTGTTACAGATAATAAAAAATGGGATTTTGCATTGTTACAGATCTTGAAAAATGGGATTTGGCATTCTTATAGATCTTGAAAAATGGGATTTGGCATTCTTATAGATCTTGAAAAATGGGATTTGCTTGTGAATAGAAAAAGAAAAAGACAAGAGTTGTCACAAAATGAAAAACCAGTGTCAGCATCTAAACTAGGAATTCACTTACAAATGTCATTGCTTTGTGCTTGATAGGATATAAAAATATGTCGTCTATTACAAAATCTAATGGAACATGTAAGGACCATTACTGCAGATATCTATTGCCAGCAATTAGATTGGGTAAACGAAGCATTGCGGTGAAAAAGAAAAGGTGTTATTTTCCTGTATATAAATGCAATGGCACACTCTCCAAAATATACTTAAGGAAAGATAAGTTCGTTAGGATTTAGCATCTGAAGATTTACATTAATTTCGACCACTAGGCTGAAATCTAAATATGAAAATTCAAACTTTATAATTAATTTAAGAAAATGACATCATTTCATGATTAAATTATAATTACTGTTATATACTTGTACGTATGAACACTAATGGGTACGTCCCAATCCTCATATGTTGGACACTATTGTAAATGGGGGTAATATGCTATCTAAGTACACGCTGTTGTATTTTGTTGAGGTTATAAAGATTACCATTTCCAACATCGGTTTTGGTTATTTCTCATTCCATAACCCTTCCTAGGTTACAACAATTATTTAGCTGCATTTTTTTTACCAAATAATCTTACAAAATCAAATGAAGTGTGAAAATTTATTTCTCCTTACAAGAAATGAGATTAATCAAAGCAAATTGTTTTTTTTTTTTTTTTTTTTTTGACAATGTATGACATGTCTTCAATATTACTATAAAATGTATTGATTGTCATTTTGGTATAAAAATGTAATGTTGGTCATTTTATTATAAAATGTATTGTTGGCAATTCTACCATAAAACGTATTGTTGGTGATTTTACTATGAAAAATGTATTGTTGGTAATTTTACTATAAAAAGGCATTGTTGGTCACGTGACTATAAAACGTATTGTTGATGATTCTATTTCTATTCTATTTCTCCTTACAAGATATGAGATTAATCAAAGCAAATTGTTTTTTTGTTTTTGTTTTTTTTTTTTTGACAATGTATGACATGTCTTCAATATTACTATAAAATGTATTGTTGGTGATTTCACTATAAAAATGTATTGTTGGTCATTTTCATTATAAAGTGTATCGTTGGTAATTCTATTATAAAATTTATTGCTGGTACTTTTTGGAATTAGTTGCGATTAGTTCATTGTTGTTTTGTTTTTAGGTTTGCATTTTTATATTGCATCAAACAATAAAAACCTTGTTTGAAAGCATTGATTACAATACATACACTATTATTTCCAGTTTGAGCTACAGGTTCTTTCTAGGCTTACTAATGTAAAGTAAGAATAGATTATTTTTTGACTTTAGACTTTTTTATGCCTATAACAATAGAAACTTTGGAAGTATTAATAATTGTTTTATGTCCTGTTTTAAGCTTTGTTCTATCTTTGATAAAACAATATATATATATATATATATATATATATATATATATATATATATATATATATATATATTGATGAGCTGGCAAGACAATGTCTCATGTGTCTTTTTTGAATGGTGATTTCCCTCATTCGGAATTCCTTTGATCCGGTCATGGTCTGGTATCAAGGTTACCGGATTCAAGAAATAGAACTGTATAGAAGTTTTCTGTAATAAAAGTTATATTACGGATATAGTATTCGTTATCAGATCTTCGCAATTTCAAGATATTATATTTTTTTTCTTTCCGTTTCATGCTGAGAGTATCCACCATTGCGTTTAAAGGTAACGGCTTCTCTTTGGCATATCCCCGCGGTCGGCAAATTCTTTTTGGCATCATATTTCTAAAGATGCCATTGCTCTGAAACTTTACACATATTCATATAGAATTATGTTAACCGACAGGAGAGCAACACTTTGCGCCTTTTCGGGCTTACGTTTTCTGCTGACATGAATTGGAAAGCTTATTTTGAATCAACTGCAATGTCCGCTGCATGGAAAGTTGGTTCTCTGGGTCGTACCAGACAATTTTTCTCGTCGGAATCTATCTCGACTATTTATAAATCTACCATTTGTCCGTGTTATATCTGGTCTAGTGCTTCTACTAGATTTCTCGAGATTCTTGACAAATTTTAAGGAAGGAACTCTAATGTTATCGGTCCTGATGTAGCATCATTCCCTTTCTCACCGATGTGCCATAGCTTCTCTCTGTCTTTTCCAAAATATTTTGATGGCAGGTGTACGGATGAGCTTTCCTCCTTGGCGCCTCGACTGCTAGATTGATAACTACGTTGCTATTGAACTAGCTAGATTCAGCCGTCACTTCTACTTCATCTGGAGAACTCCCTTCTTATTTTTTGCTTCCCTGATAACTACAAACTTCAAATATAAACGCAATGTCAATCGCCATCGTCCGTCTCCGTTTCTTGTCTTTTCGTCAATCGTCCCCACTAAAATATTTTAATTCTCTTTCACTCCCTGTAACCTACACTGCGTCCTAGTGGCATCATCGTCTTGTTTGGGATGAAATGGTTAAAAAAAGAAAACATATATATTTTCCGTCCTGGGTAAGACGATAAATTGCATCTGGCGTCCTGGGTAATACGATAAACTACATCCGCGTCCTGTGTAAGACGATAAACTACATCCAACAGCAAGGCCTCTGTTCAGGAGATTTTGAGGAGCGTGGAACCACCTCTTAATTACTGGTGTTCCCAGGTCCAACCTGATTCGGTGTGGTAGCACCTGTTAGGGTACCAGCTATAGGGAAATAGTTAACCCCGAAACTGGGGATACTGAAAGTCCGAAACGTTGTAATAAATATGGTGACAAAGATGAGGACAATAGTCCGAATAATGTAAATAGTGTACATAATACCTCATCTCAGATATATAGACAAATACTGAAAGGCCGAAACATTGTAATAAATATGGCGACAAAGATGAGGACAATAGGCTGAATACCGAAATAGTGTACATAATACCCCATCTCAGATATATAGACAGATACTGAAAGGCCGAAACGTTGTAATAAATATGGTGACAAAGGTGAGGACAATAGTCCGAATAATGTAAATAGTGTACATAATACCTCATCTCAGAAATATAGACAGATACTGAAAGGCCGAAACGTTGTAATAAATATGGCGACAAAGATGAGGACAATAGTCCGAATAATGTACATAATACTTCATCTCAGAAATATAGACAGATACAGCCATCTTTAGTCAGCAAAATTTTGAATGTAATTTCAATTGCTATATACAATCCTCGCAATTATTTTTTTCTCTTTCTGCTCATTATTAATGTTCCTGTTCCTAATTTTTCCACAATCTGTGACTACTTGTGTCTTAGTGGAATTATTTGAAAAAAAAACTGGAATTAGATTGCTTTGAAAATCAGCTTATCTAGAATTGATCACTGGATAGTTTTATCTCAGCCACCAATGAGAACAGAATTATACGATTTGAATTTTAATACCATGTGCAGATTACAATAATTGTATAGGCATTTACGACGAAGGAGAAAACAAAGCCTTGTCCTGAAAAACAATTCGGGTTCTCTGTGCTATGTAGAAAAACAAAACCAGGGAAAAAATGCTCGAGTCGACTCGAAATATGTTTGTAGTTTGCGCTCCCGTACCAGTGTCGATCAATTACAACTTTCTGTCTTTCTGGACGACTGACGTAGTCTTTGTCCTTCGTCAATGAAGTGTTTCACATCGCCTCTCTGTTGGATCTCTGTCTTCGGAAACTGAAAATATTATTCCCGGAAAACAGCTACCTGCGACAATACCTTCCTTATTGCACTGAAAGTGGGGATCTGTAGTATTAGCGATGACAGCACAACCAACGTTTGCGGGGAATTTTGGATCTGGCCCGGATGCATTCGGTCGGGATCCCCACATTAAAACTGACCTTGTGCCAAATCCTGCTAATGTAGTACGGCAAGTAAAAACAGTCTTAGTTCTTCGAGATTGGAGAAGGTCGTTCGTTTGTGTCGGATAGTATTGTCATTCAGCAAGACGGCACCTTCGAGTAGACCTCTTGATCTATTTCGACAAATAACCTTCTACAGTATTATGTACACTATTTACATTATTCGGACTATTGTCTTCATCTTTGTCGCTATATTTATTACAACGTTTCGGCCTTTCAGTATCTGTCAATGTTTCTGAGATGCGGTATGATGTATACTATTTAAATTATTCGGACAATTGTCCTCATCTTTGTCGCCATATTTATTACAACGTTTCAACCTTTCAGTATCTGTCTATATTTCTGAGATGAGGTATTATGTACACTATTTACAGTATTCGGACTATTGTCCTCATCTTTGTCGCTATATTTATTACAACGTTTCGGCCTTTCAGTATCTGTCTATATTTCTGAGATGAGTTATTATGTACACTATTTACATTATTCGGACTATTGTCTTCATCTTTTTCGCCATATTTATTACAACGTTTCGGGTTGGAATTTCGAACTGAACCCTTTATTTCGCTAACTGGGGTAGACTGTTCAAGTTTCACGTGCCATGTTTAATGGATGTCAGTTATCAGTTATCTACTGTTAATTCCCCTCTCCAAGTTCTCCACTGCCTTAACCGGGAGGCGTTGGTTATATCCAAAGAGTGTGAGTTCAATACCCTGTTACGGAAGGGGAGAACTTGGAGAGGGGAATTAACAGGAGATAACTGATAACTGACACCCATTAAACATGGCACGTGGAACTAGAACAGTCTACCCCAGTGAGCGAAATGTCTCCGCCTCTTCTTCTTCAAACCCTGGGTTAAATATTATCGTAGAACAACGCTCCCTAGCCTTGGATGGCAACCAGTCTAAGAGAAGGACAACTCTGAAATGAAAACCTTGGAGAAGGCAAAGGGAAACCCTTCAACTATCTTCCCCAAGAAGTAATGTTAAATCCCAGATTATGAGGAAAAGGAAACCTGTAAAGAGCAATGATAATCTACGCCCTAAAAGCACATGGTATTTCCTTTAAAAAAGAATGACAGTAAACGAGTTCTTGTCACAGCTCTTGTAGCAACGTTGATAAGTACAACGCCCGTCACAAACATGCGGTTATTTACGAGTGTCTGTGACCTCGATAGGTGGAGGTACTTCTGGACTGACAGGTTGCAAGACCTACTTGGAATTGGGGGAGAAGGGTGGGAAGGTGACGTTGACCTACGTAAAAAAAAAAATTAATGTGATCCCTCAGTGCGTTTATATTTTTAGACTCATTTTATTTAATTATTTATTTTCGATTGATACAAATGTTTTGTTCAGCATTGTTCAAGATCTTATTTTTCTTCACGGATGACGGATTAGAATTTTTTTTCTGAGTTCTTCCTCGATGTTGTCATTCGAGAACTTCTTTTCTCCAAGAATATGAGAGTGATTAATATAATGGCGATCACTAAGGTTGATTCATAAATTTCCTTTCTGTTTATCAACTTTATTCTAAAAAAAAATGAAATGCAATTACATCTGTCTATATTTCTGAGATGAGGTATTATGTACACAATTTACCTTATTCGGACTATTGTCCTCATCTTTGTCGCCATATTTATTACAACGTTTCGGCCTTTCAGTATCTGTCTATATTTCTGAGATGAGGTATTATGTACACTATTTACCTTATTCGGACTATTGTCCTCATCTTTGTTGCCATATTTATTACAACGTTTCGGCCTTTCAGTATCTGTCTATATTTCTGAGATGAGGTATTATGTACACTATTTACATTATTCGGACTATTGTCCTCATCTTTGTCGCCATATTTATTACAACGTTTCGGCCTTTCAGTATCTGTCTATATTTCTGGGATGATTTATTTACAACTATTGTTTCTTTGTCACCATATTTATTACAACGTTTCGGCCTTTCTGTCTATATTTCTGAGATGAGGTATTATGTACACTATTTACATTATTCGGACTATTGTCCTCATCTTTGTCACCATATTTATTACAACGTTTCGGCCTTTCAGTATTTGTCTATATTTCTGAGATGAGGTATTATGTACACTATTTACATTATTCGGACTATTGTCCTCATCTTTGTCACCATATTTATTACAACGTTTCGGCCTTTCAGTATCTGTCTATATTTCTGAGATGAGGTATTATGTACACTATTTACATTATTCGGACTATTGTCCTCATCTTTGTTGCTATATTTATCACAACGTTTCGGTCGATGTACGCTCAGGCCTTCTTCAGGTGGTTGGAATGTGCAATTACATTTTATTCAATTCTATATTAACTATTATTTGCAATGATTAGTTGCCACTTATCAGGCAGCTCTTTGATAATTTCTGTTTTGATTTCTGGGATGAGGAATTAACATTCTTCACAATATTTGCATGGCCTTGTCGATTGAAGAGTTCGTTCTGGAATTTAGTGACATAGTAATGCAAAATGAGTTAGAACAGACCAACCGAGTTCCAAATTTGTTCCTGTGTCATGGAGGGAAAAACATTTTCCCTAATGATGAGCACAGGGTGCTTTTCAAACAGACTTTTATGGACACGTTGCAGCTGCTGGACATATAAATGTACGTTTAGGGTTTCGTTGCATTTTAAGGACTCTAAACGAATAATACCTCAATAATTCCATCACACGCACAGCATGTTATTTCTTTCATTGATTTAAGGTTTAGGGGTCGCTTTTTGATATTTACCCTTGTCAATCCACCAACTTTTGCATTGAACATTTTCATATATAACTCATTTTTCATCACCTGCAACGATATATTTAAAGAACGGTTTGTTAGAATAACACATTCGTCATTACAATTGATTAGACACTTGTCGGGACGGTCGGGGAAGGGAGGGTGCGATACGACTACATCATGTTGAAACTCCGATTCCTGTACAATCACTGAAGTTAAGCAACGACGAACCTGGTTAGTACTTAGTTAGGTGATCACTTGAGAATACAAGGTGCTGTAAGCTCGGATTATGCGGGTGGTATAATGGATAATGGCTCGGAATTGTTAATTGTAAAGCAGAGTTCCAATTCCAGTTGGGTTCTTTATATTCACTTACGAGCAAATACCCATGGAAAAGGTACGAATATACCTCTTCCTCCAGCTATGGGTTAATTAGTAAGATATGTGTCCCTAAATCATTATCATCTTCCTCTTCCCAAAAAAGCTTACAAAGTAAAAATATTTTCTGGCTTTAAATAACCAGTAAAGGTTTGATAAGCCGTAGAAAACGAATTAGTTAATCTTGTTGTGCTTTATTGGTGTGAAAGACAGATAAATAAAAATAAAATACAATTAAAAAAAAAATATGGTTTGATCGAGTCGTTGATCTTCACCTGGTTTCGTCGATTTTTTGTTAAAGCACGGGAAATGCCGCTTTGGTTTCAAACTGAAGATCTTATTTAACTTGGAATTTTAATTTCATAATTAAATGTTTAAAAAAATGACAGTAAACGAGTTCTTGTCAGATCTTGTAGCAATGTTGATAAATACAACGTCCGACATAAACATGCGGTTATTTACGATCATCATCATCGTCACCATTATCATCACCAATATCATCATCATCATCATCACCACCATCATCACCATCATTATCACCATCCTCATTACCATCATCATCCTCACCACTATCATCATCATCAGCAACATCACCATCATCATCGCCATCATCATCACTATCGTTATTACCATCATCAACATCATCACCACCATCATCATCACCATCATCATCATCCTCACCACTATCATCATCATCAGCATCATCACCATCATCACCGCCATCATCATCACCATTATCATCATTATCATCACCACCATCATCACCACCATCATCACCATCATCATCACCATCATCATTGCAATCATCATTATCATAATTATCACCATTATCATCATCACCATTATCATCATCATCCTCACCAACATCACCATTATCATCATCATCCTCACCAACATCACCATCATCACCATCATGATCACCATCATTACCACCAATTCCAATTGGTTTCGTTATATTCACTTACGAGCAAATACCTTTGGAAAAGTTACGAATATACCTCTTCCTCCAGCTATGGGTTAATTAGTAAGATATGTGTCCTTAAATCATTATCATCTTCCCCCTCCCCACCAAAATCTTACAATCTAAAAATATTTTCTGGCTTTAAATAACCTGTAAAAGTTTGAAAAGCCGTAGAAAACGAATCAGTCAATCTTGTGCTTCACACTTGTGAAAGACAATATATAGATAAATAAAATACAGTTAAAAAAAAATACGGTTTGATCGAGTCGTTAATCTTCACCTGGTTTCGTTGATTTTTTGTTAAAGAACGGAAAATGCCGCTTTGGTTTCAAACTGAAGATCTTATTTAACTTGGAATTTTAATTTCATGATTAAATGTTTAAAAAAATGACAGTAAACGAGTTCTTGTCACAGCTTTTGTAGCAACGTTGATAAATACAACGTCCGACATAAACATGCGGTAATTTACGAGTGTCTGTGCCCTCGATAGGTGGAGGTACTTCTGGACTGTATTGATTTGTAGGAACACAATGTTGTATCTTATACGCATATTATTAAAGAGTATGTGGTATTTACTAGTAGAAAGGTTACTTCCAAAACAATTTGCCTTCATGAATATTGGCACGCGTACCACACATGAATGACAAGTTAATCCGCAGCAGGTTTTCCCAACCTTGGCTGTATCGCCCACCGGTGGGCGATTTCAACTGTTGAGTGAGCGATGGGAAACTGAACAGAAAATGCTGGGCGACAGGAAATTTTAGTTAGGCGATATAGGAATGTAAGTATTAAAAAGGTATTTCAACACATGCCATCCGAAAAAATATTAAAAGAAAATATGCAAAAACCTCCCTCTCTCTCTCTCTCTCTCTCTCTCTCTATATATATATATATATATATATATATATATATATATATATATATTACGGCATTAAAGGCAAGAAATTTTTTACTATAGACCATGACAAATTTTCAAACAAAACACGAACACAAGTCGACCGGTTTTCGTCCCTTCTCGTCAGAACTGTAAACGGGGAATCAAATTATGAGAAGAAAGTCTGTCGCAATGACGTGATTGAATGAATGGACAGGGAAAAAGTAATAATAAAAGTTATAACACCAAAGGTGCTAGAGACACAGCACCGCAAACCCAAGCAAACAGTCTCTTTGTTTACAGAGAGCGTGTCGCCTGGACCTGATGAACAGCGTCTCCAACACCTTCAGATGGAATAACTAGTGTGCTCTGGCCAGAACAGAGAACCAGCTCACACTAAAATCCATTGCACAGGTCAGATTATTTATCAAGTGATCCACTTTAGAAAACCCGTATGTATTTCGAATGTTATCACCAAACGAAAATTTTTGTTGTGTATTTTAGCAGGCACGTGCTGTTTAATCCTAACATCTAAACGCTGTGTCGTTCTACCTATGTAGTCGAGTCCACAACTACAGTTAAAATAATAAATAACGGAATTAATATGGTGTGGGGGTGGGTAGAACGTCTTTACACACAGATGAAAGAACAGACTTGGTTTGAAAAACAACAGGAACGTTGGTTTCATAATAACACTCACCGGAACGAAATGAAATCTGCTTGACGAAGGACTCACTAATCCTACCCAACCACGGTAAACGAAAATATACCGGACATTTCCCAGCCGTAGCAAGTTTAATTTTATTAAACCTGGCATTCTTATCCCGAATAACCGATTGAACAATATCTAACGGATAACCATTGTTCACGAGGATTCTAGTTAAACAACTAATTTCCTCTTTCAAGGTGTTATCTGAACAAATCATTAACGCCTTATGGGTCAAAGTCCTAATCAAATTAATCTTTTGTTGTTTAGAACAAAAAGAGTCCCATCGAGTATAGAGACCCGTAAAAGTAGATTCTTATACACTGAAGTAATAAACGAGGAAGGTGTTCTGTGAACCAGATCATCTAAGAAGGGCAATGAACCATTGACCTCCTTATCTACCGTAAATTTAAGGGCAGGATGAACACCGTTGAGTAGAGAGAAAAATTGATCAACTTCCGATTCATGGTTAAACAAACAATAACGAAAGTAAACCTTGGGCCGGGAAGAAACTAAAAAAGACTTATAAAAATCCCACAAAAATATTCGCCAAAACAGGACCTAATGGGGAACCCATCGCTACACCATCAATCTCACGATACATGATATTATTAAAACTAAAATCGACAGGCATAGTGGCAAATTTCATGAGTTCAATAAAAACATCTACAGGTATAGTCGGAGGGGTTAAATTACTACAATATAACAAATCACTACAAATATCAATAGTTTCCGATTAAAGAACACATGTGAAGAGGCTGCAAATGTCAAAAGAACACCTAAATCCATCAGTGGCATCACAATTCCGAATAAAATGGGAAAAAGTAACAGAATCTTTAATACAAAAGGAACTATAATGCTGCAACACTGGTTGCAATATTATAGCCAGCCATTTTGTACTGGGAAGACCCAATCATCGATAATATGGGTCTCAACGGGACACCCTCCCTATGAATCTTGGGTAATCCATACAGACGGGGAAGACAGACAGTCTCAATTCCTCCGCCATTTTAGAAGAAAGAAAACCACTTTTTACCCATTTGACAAGACGTTTCTGAAATCGAATTTCAGAAGTCAATTAAAAGTCATGAGTGTCAATGGAACCAAGACGTTGAAACTTGGAAGGGTCATTCAATATACTTAACATTTTATTAATGTAATCATGGCGGTCCATGAGGACAACGTCCGATCCCTTATCCAGTTTTGTAATAACCAAAGAATGGTTATTCTTAAGGGATCTAATAACCCTATGCTGTTCGCATTTCCATTTCGATTCAGAGAAAGAAATAGGAAAACTGGCATAAGAAAGTCGCAAGATTTTTCACCAGACACAGGTTGAAGCTTCGAGAGTTGAGCATAAAATACAGAAAAAAATTTTTCCCTATCAATAGAAGTAAAAGGAATGCTAAATTACGAAATCACTAAAATCACGAAATCCCCCAAATCACGAAATTACGAAAATCCCGAAATTTCGAAAATCCTGAAATCCTGAAAATCACGAAATTACGAAAATCCCGATAATCCCGAAATTCTAAAAATCCTTAAATTACGAAAATCCCGAAATCCTGAAAATCACGAAATTACGAAAATCCCGAAAATCCCGAAATTCTAAAAATCCTTAAATTACGAAAATCCCGAAATCCTGAAAATCACGAAATTACGAAAATCACGAAATTACGAAAATCCCGAAATTTCGAAAATCCTGAAATCCTGAAAATCACGAAATTACGAAAATCCTGATAATCCTGAAATTTAAAAATCCTTAAATTACGAAAATCCTGAAATCCTGAAAATCACGAAATTACGAAAACCGAAAATCCTGAAATTTAAAATCCTTAAATTACGAAAATCACGAAACCTGAAAATCCCGAAATCCTGAAAATCACGAAATTACGAAAATCCCGAAATCCTGAAAATCACGAAATTACGAAAATCTCGAAATTACGAAAATCTCGAAATCCCGAAAATCCCGAAATCCTGAAAATCACGAAATTACGAAAATCTCGAAATCCTGAAAATCCCGAAATCCTGAAAATCACGAAATTACGAAAATCCCGAAAATCCCGAAATCCTGAAAATCACGAAATTACGAAAATCCCGAAATCCCGAAAATCCCAAAAATCACGAAATTTACAAAATCACGTAATCAGGAAAAATCACAAAATCTCGAAAATCGTGAATTTAATTTCAATAGGTTCGATTGAATTTTAATTTTGTGATTTTATTCGCGACATAATTTGTTAAACTTCCTTTGAAAAATTGTGCTACTGAAGTTTCTTTATTTCCCACCTGCCTCTTCAGAGCGAATCACTTTTCATCAGAGCTCGTATCACAACAGAAGCTTTTTTTTACTTGTGTCGACGCATAATAATTGCAAACGTGTGCTCAATGATGTGTTTTTTCAATGACAGAACGAGGCTCTGTATAGCCTCTAACACGAAATCCTGAAAATCGTGACGACTGACGGCTTTGGTCATCGTGACGACTGGCGGCTCTGTAATAATCTGTTAACTGGTAATATTTTTATAAAAAATGTATTGCTTGTAATTTTTTCTACAATTATGTATTGCTGGTATTAAAACCTATTTTTACGCCTTCATAGTGTTTTGACCCCAGTTTGGTGGTTAACTATTAATATCTAACAGCTATATTTAGCTGTCCCCCCCCCCACGTGGGATTGAATGTGACACAAGGCCGAGTTTAATGTGGGTAATCCGAGCCCGTAGGCCCGGGCAAAAATATAGCCCTCAAACCCGCCTATGCGGGTTCGAGAGTTGTCATAACCTCCCCAAACGAAACCTTGCCCTTCGGCAAAGCTTCGTCCGGGTTCCTCCCTGCTAATGCAGAGAGTTAGACAGACGGCGGTTGCTGTAAGTTTGATACAGCTAGAGATTCCATAGCTGGATGCCACACATTTTCAAAGGCCTTAAATATATCTAGGGCTATGGTTCTAGTGATGAATTTATTGTCTAGTACCTCGCTGATTTTGTCATTATTTAAAGGAGAGGCTACAAATGAAAAGATTTACAACTAACAAGGTTTTTCATTTCACTGAAGTAGACGTTAAACACATGAGAGCGTTAGCACAATCGCTATATTTCTTTCTTTCTTTTTCTTTCTTTTTTTTCTTTCTTTCTTTCTTATTATGGTGATTTTCTACGCATAGCTTAGATGTGGCACAAGGTCGAAAGTATGTGACACCCAGTGAGGATTGAACTCACCACTCAGTCGTAATTGAGAAGTTTGCTAGCCATTATACCAAACAGCGTCTGATCAGGAACTATCGCATTGTACATTCGTCTGTGGGTTTTGTTGAGGACCTCCATACGTACAGCTATATTTAGCTATCCCCCCACGTGGGATTGAATGCAGAGAGTTAGACAGACGGCGGTTGCTGTAAGTTTAATACAGCTATTAATATTTAACAGCACCCCCCCACACACACCACCACGAGTGATGTATGTGGCACAAGGCCGAGTTTACCGTGGGTTATCCGAGTCCGTAGGCTCGGCCAAAACTATTCCCCTAGAACCCGCATAAACGGGTCCGGGCCTGTCTACCTCCCCGGACGAAAGCTTCGTCCGAGTTCCTCTTTGCCAAAGACAGAGAGTTCGACAGTTGAACAGGCTCGAGCAATGTAGATCTGGTTCCACGCTCCTCAAAGCCTCCTGATCAGAGGACTTTCTGCCGGATGTAGTTTATCGTCATACCCAGGACCGAACAGTCTGATACTTGATTTCATATATTTCATTAAGGGGACGAAAATATCAAATACAATTAAATGCTCGCGAAAATAATCATTTATCGGCAGGCGAGAAAAATGTT
>CAHIKZ030001114.1:1445000-1452500 GCA_903632075.3 Acanthosepion pharaonis
CTATCTATCTTTCTCAAATCTAACTACATTTCCTTATCTATCAGTTCTACATTCGCCAGTTTTACATCTATCTATCTATCTATCTATCTATCTATCTATCTATCTATCTATATCTATTTATATATATCTATCTATCTATCTATCTCATCTATCTATCTATCAAATCTATCTATCTATCTATCTCACCAAAGTTGTCTGTCTTGTCCCAACTCTCACCTCTTCTCAAAGACGAACTACATTCCTTAATTCCGCCAGTTCTACATTCGCCAGTTTTACATCTATCTATCTATCTATCTATCTATCTATCTATCTATCTATCTATCTATCTATCTATGTTCATATCTGTCTATGCTTTTATATTCATCTATCTATCTATCTATCTATCTATCATCCATCCATCTATCTATCTCATCTATCTATCTCACCAAAGTTGTCTGTTCTTGTCCCCAACTCTCACCTCTTCTCAAAGACGAACTACATTCCTTAATTCGCCAGTTCTACATTCGCCAGTTTTACATCTATCTATCTATCTATCTATCTATCTATCTATCTATCTATCTATCTATCTATCTATCTATCTCACCAAAGTTGTCTGTCTTGTCCCCAACTCTCACCTCTTCTCAAAGACCCATTTCCTTAATTCCGCCAGTTCTACATTCAGTTTTTTATATCTATCTATCTATCTACGAACTACATCTATCTATCTATCTATCTATTATCTATCTCGCCAGTTCTACATTCTTCTCAAAGACGAACTTTCCTTAATTCCGCCAGTTCTATCGCCAGTTACATTCATTCATTCTATCTATCTATCTATCTATCTATCTATCTATCTATCTATCTATCTATCTATCTCACCAAAGTTGTCTGTCTTGTCCCAACTACCTCTTCTCAAAGACGAACTACATTCCTTTTCCGCCAGTTCTACATTATCAGTTTTGCATCTATCTATCTATCTATCTATCTATCTATCTATCTATCTATCTATCTATCTATCTATCTATCTCACCAAAGTTGTCTGTCTTGTCCCAACTCTCACCCTCTTCTCAAAGACGAACTACATTCCTTAATTCCGCCAGTTCTACATTCCATCCAGTTTTATCTATCTATCTATCTATCTATCTATCTATCTATCTATCTATCTATCTATCTATCTATCTATCTATCCATCTCACCAAAGTTGTCTGTCTTGTCCCAACTCTCACCTCTTCTCAAAGACGAACTACATTCCTTAATTCCGCCAGTTCTACATTCAGTTTTACATCTATCTACCCATCATTTTACATCTATCTATCTATCTATCTATCTATCTATCTATCTATCTATCTATCTATCTATCTATCTATCTCACCAAAGTTGTCTGTCTTGTCCCAACTCTCACCTCTTCTCAAAGACGAACCACATTTCCCTTAATTCCGCCAGTTCTACATTCGCCAGTTTTACATCTATCTATCTATCTATCTATCTATCTATCTATCTATCTATCTATCTAGGTTCTGTCTTGTTCTATCTACTTTTATCTATATCTATCTATCTATCTATCTATCTATCTATCTATCTATCTATCTATCTATCTATCTCACCAAAGTTGTCTGTCTTGTCCCAACTCTCACCTCTTCTCAAAGACGAACTACATTCCTTAATTCCGCCAGTTCTACATTCGCCAGTTTTACATCTATCTATCTATCTATCTATCTATCTATCTATCTATCTATCTATCTATCTATCTATCTATCTCTATCTATCTATCTATCTATCCTATCTGTCTATGTCTATATCTCACCAATCTATCTATCCCTTCTCAAAGATCTTCTCACATTCCTAATTCCTGTCTAATTCCGCCAGTTCTACATCTTCTATCCATCTATTTATCTATCATCTATCTATCTATCTATCTATTCATCTATCTATCTATCTCATCTATCTGTCTTATCCCCTATCTACCTCTTCTCAAAGATATCATGTCTTAATTCCGCCAGTTCTACATTTTTAGTTTTACATCTATCTATCTATCTATCTATCTATCTATCTATCTATCTATCTATCTATCTATCTCACCAAAGTTGTCTGTCTTGTCCCAACTCACCTCTTCTCAAAGACGAACTACATTCCTTAATTCCGCCAGTTCTACATTCGCCAGTTTTACATCTATCTATCTATCTATCTATCTATCTATCTATCTATCTATCTATCTATCTATCTATCTATCTATCTATCTATCTATCTATCTATATCTATCTATCTCACCAAAGTTGTCTGTCTTGTCCCAACTCTCACCTCTTCTCAAAGACGAACTACATTCCTTAATTCCGCCAGTTCTACATTCGCCAGTTTTTTATCTATCTATCTATCTATCTATCTATCTATCTATCTATCTATCTATCTATCTTCATATCTGTCTATCTCATTCATCTATCTATCTATCTATCTATTCATCTATCTATCTATCTATCTATCTATCTATCTCACCAAAGTTGTCTGTCTTGGTCCCAACTCCTCACCTCTTCTCAAAGACGAACTACATTCCTTAATTCCGCCAGTTCTACATTCCAGTTTTCTATCTATCTATCTATCTCATCTATCTATCTATCTATCTATCTCACCAAAGTTGTCTGTCTTGTCCCAACTCTCACCTCTTCTCAAAGACGAACCACATTTTAATTCCGCCAGTTCTACATTTCTGCCAGTTTTTACATCCATCCATCTATCTATCTATCTATCTATCTATCTATCTATCTATCTATCTATCTATCTATCTATCTCACATTCCAAACATTGTCTGTCTTGTCCCAACTCTCACCTCTTCTCAAGTTGTCTGTCTTGTCCCAACATTCCCTCTTTAAAAGACGAACCAGTTCTACATTCGCCAGTTTTACATTCTATCTATTCATCTATCTATCTATCTATCCATCTATCTATCTATCTATCTATCTACCAAAGTTGTCTGTCTTGTCCCAACTCTCATCTCTCAAAGACGAACCACATCCTTAATTCCGCCAGTTCTACATTCGCCAGTTTTACATCTATCTATCTATCTATCTATCTATCTATCTATCTATCTATCTATCTATCTATCTCACCAAAGTTGTCTGTCTTGTCCCAACTCTCACCTCTTCTCAAAGACGAACTACATTCCTTAATTCCGCCAGTTCTACATTCGCCAGTTTTACATCTATCTATCTATCTATCTATCTATCTATCTATCTATCTATCTATCTATCTATCTATCTATGTTCACTCTATCTGTCTGAAGCACATTCCTTTTTACATCTGCCAGTTTTACATCTATCTATCTATCTATCTATCTATCTATCATCTATCTATCTATCTATCTCACCAAAGTTGTCTGTCTTGTCCCAACTCTCACCTCTTCTCAAAGACGAACTACATTCCTTAATTCCGCCAGTTCTACATTCGCCAGTTTTTACATCTATCTATCTATCTATCTATCTATCTATCTATCTATCTATCTATCTATCTATCTCATCTATCTATCTTTGTGTTCATATCTGTCTCAAAGACGAACTACATTCCTTAATTCCGCCAGTTCTATATCTATCAGTTTTACATCTATCTATCTATCTATCTATCCATCTATCTATCATCTATCTATATCTATCTCACCAAAGTTGTCTGTCTTGTCCCAACTCTCACCTCTTCTCAAAGACGAACCACATTCCTTAATTCCGCCAGTTCTACATTCGCCAGTTTTACATCTATCTATCTATCTATCTATTCATCTATCTATCTATCTATCTATCTATCTCATCTATCTATCTGTCTCTCTCTCTCCCTTCTTTTACATTCTGTCATTGTTTTACATCCTTCATCTATTCATCTCATCTATCTATCTCTTCTCTGTCTATCTACCCATCTATCTGTTCTACATTCCTTGGTCTGTCTATCTATCTATCCTTAATTCCGCCAGTTCTACATTCGCCAGTTTTACATCTATCTATCTATCTATCTATCTATCTATCTATCTATCTATCTATCTATCTATCTATCTATCTATCTGTCTTCCATATCTGTCGAGAACCTTTAATATCACATCTATCTATCTATCTATCTATCATATCATCCATCTATCTATCTATCTATCTCATCTATTATCTATCTTGTCCCAACTCTCACCTCATCTATCTATCTATCTATCTACACATCCATCTATCCATCTATCCATCTATCTACATCTATCTATCTCACCAATCTATCTGTCTGTCCCAACTATCTATCTCTCAAAGACGAATCTATCTATAATTCCGCCAGTTCTACATTTTGTTTTCTATGTCCCCTATCTATCATCTATTCATCTATCTATCTATTCATTATCTATCTATGTTCTCATCTGTTGAAGCTGCTTTTACATCTATCTATCTATCTATCTATCTATCTATCTATCTATCTATCTATCTAGTTCTATCTATCTATCTCACAAAAGTTGTCTGTCTTGTCCCAACTCTCACCTCTTCTCAAAGACGAACTACATTCCTTAATTCCGCCAGTTCTACATTAATCTATCTATGTTATCTATCTATCTATCTATCTATTTCTACATCTATGTTCATATCTATCTATCTATCTATCCATCTATCTATATCTATCTATCTATCTATCTATCTATCTCACCAAAGTTGTCTGTCTTGTCCCAACTCTCACCTCTTCTCAAAGACGAACTACATTCCTTAATTCATCGCCAGTTCTACATTCGCCAGTTTTATCATCTATCTATCTATCTGTCTATCTATCTATCTATCTATCTATCTATCTATCTATCTATCTATCTATCTCACCAAAGTTGTCTGTCTTGTCCCAACTCTCACCTCTTCTCAAAGACGAACTACATTCCTTAATTCCGCCAGTTCTACATTCGCCAGTTTTACATCTATCTATCTATCTATCTATCTATCTATCTATCTATCTATCTATCTATCTATCTATCTATCTATCTATGTTCATATCTGTCTGAAGCTGCTTTTTATATCTATCTATCTATCTATCTATCTATCTATCTATCTATCTATCTATCTATCTATCTATCTATCTCACCAAAGTTGTCTGTCTTGTCCCAACTCTCACCTCTTCTCAAAGACGAACTACATTCCTTAATTCTATCCAGTTCTACATTTCCTTCTATTTTACATCTATCTATCTATCTATCTATCTATCTATCTATCTATCTATCTATCTATCTATCTATCTCACCAAAGATTTGTCTGTCTGTGTCCCAACTCTCCCTCTTCTCTGTTTCCTTAATTCCGCCAGTTCTACATTCGCCAGTTTTACATCTATCTATCTATCTATCTATCTATCTATCTATCTATCTATCTATCTATCTATCTATCTATCTCACCAAAGTTGTCTGTCTTGTCCCCAACTCTCACCTCTTCTCAAAGACGAACTACATTCCTTAATTCCTGCCAGTTTTTCTACATTCTGTCTTCAGTTTTACATCTATCTATCTATCTATCTATCTATCTATCTATCTATCTATCTATCTATCTATCTATCTATCTCACCAAAGTTGTCTGTCTTGTCCCAACTCTCACCTCTTCTCAAAGACAGACTACATTCCTTAATTCCGCCAGTTCTACATTCGCCAGTTTTACATCTATCTATCTATCTATCTATCTATCTATCTATCTATCTATCTATCTATCTATCTATCTATCTATCTCACCAAAGTTGTCTGTCTTGTCCCAACTCTCCCTCTTCTCAAAGACGAACTACATTCCTTAATTCCCGCCAGTTCTACATTTCTGCCATCCATCCATTTTACATCTATCTATCTATCTATCTATCTATCTATCTATCTATCTATCTATCTATCTATCTATCTATCTATGTTTTATCATTCTACATCTATCTTTTTCTATCTATCTATCTATCTATCCATCTATCTATCTATCTATCTATCTCACCAAAGTTGTCTGTCTTGTCCCAACTCTCACCTCTTCTCAAAGACGAACTACATTCCTTAATTCCGCCAGTTCTACATTCGCCAGTTTTACATCTATCTATCTATCTATCTATCTATCTATCTATCTATCTATCTATCTATCTATCTATCTATCTCACCAAAGTTGTCTGTCTTGTCCCAACTCTCACCTCTTTCAAAGACGAACTATTCCTTAATTCTGCCAGTTCTGCATTTTTTTTATATCTATCTATCTATCTATCTATCTATCTATCTATCTATCTATCTATCTATCTATCTATCTATCTATCTCACCAAAGTTGTCTGTCTTGTCCCAACTCTCACCTCTTCTCAAAGACGAACTACATTCCTTAATTCCGCCAGTTCTACATTCATCCAGTTTTACATCTATCTATCTATCTATCTATCTATCTATGTTCTCTATCTATCTATCTATCTATCTATCTATCTATCTCACCAAAGTTGTCTGTCTTGTCCCAACTCTCACCTCTTCTCAAAGACGAACTACATTCCTTAATTCCGCCAGTTCTACATTCGCCAGTTTTACATCTATCTATCTATCTATCTATCTATCTATCTATCTATCTATCTATCTATCTATCTATCTATCTATCTATCTATCTCACCAAAGTTGTCTGTCTTGTCTATCTATCTCTCTATCTATCTATCTCTCAAAGACGAACTACATCCCAACTCTACCTCTTAATTCCGCCAGTTCTACATTCGCCAGTTTTACATCTATCTATCTATCTATCTATCTATCTATCTATCTATCTATCTATCTATCTATCTATCTCACCAAAGTTGTCTGTCTTGTCCCAACTCACCTCTTCTCAAAGATATACATCTATCCAGTTCTATCAGTTTTACATCTATCTATCTATCTATCTATCTATCTATCTATCACCAATCTATCTATCTATCTATCTCACCTTGTCTGTCTTGTCCCAACTCTCACCTCTTCTCAAAGACGAACTACATTCCTTAATTCCGCCAGTTCTACATTCGCCAATTTTACATCTATCTATCTATCTATCTATCTATCTATCTATCTATCTATCTATCTATCTATCTATCTATCTATCTATCTCACCAAAGTTGTCTGTCTTGTCCCAACTCTCACCTCTTCTCAAAGACGAGACTACATTCCTTAATTCCGCCAGTTCTACATTCGCCAGTTTTTTATCATCTACATCTATCTATCTATCTATCTATCTATCTATCTATCTATCTATCTATCTATCTATCTATCTATCTCACCAAAGTTGTCTGTCTTGTCCCAACTCTCCCACCTCTTCTCAAAGACGAACTACATTCCTTAATTCCGCCAGTTCTACATTCGCCAGTTTTACATTATCTATCTATCTATCTATCTATCTATCTATCTATCTATCTATCTATCTATCTATCTATCTATCTATCTCACCAAAGTTGTCTGTCTTGTCCCAACTCTCACCTCTTCTCAAAGACGAACTACATTCCTTAATTCCGCCAGTTCTACATTCGCCAGTTTTACATCTATCTATCTATCTATCTATCTATCTATCTATCTATCTATCTAT
>CAHIKZ030001114.1:1472500-1562500 GCA_903632075.3 Acanthosepion pharaonis
TGTCTATCTATCTATACGTGTTCATATCTCTCTATCTAGCTGAGACTTTTCTCAGTTTTGATTAAATATGCGCAATGCCACAAGTGAATCCCAAACTGTTCACCCCTGTCTCTCACTTTCTCTCTCTATCACTCAGTACAGATCTTTGTATCTGTCTCTCTGTTCGCTTTCCCTCTCTCTTTTCATATCAATCTCTTCATTTCAGTTTGAACTCACATGCATAGTCTTTTCTCTTGTACAATCTATCTATCTATCTATCTATCTATCTATCTATCTATCTATCTATCTATCTATCTCAATCCGTTCATATTCTATCTATCTATCTATCTATCTATCTATCTATCTATCTATCTATCTATCTATCTATCTATCTATCTCAATCCGTTCATATTCTATCTATCTATCTATCTATCTATCTATCTATCTATCTATCTATCTATCTATCTCAATCCGTTCATATTCTTTCTATCTATCTATCTATCTATCTATCTATCTATCTATCTATCTATCTATCTCAATCCGTTCATATTCTCATCCATCTATCTATCTATCTATCTATCTATCTATCTATCTATCTATCTCAATCCGTTCATATTCTTTCTATCTATCTATCTATCTATCTATCATCTATCTATCTATCTATCTATCTCAATCCGTTCATATTCTATCTATCCATCTATCTATCTATCTATCTATCTATCTATCTATCTATCTATCTCAATCCGTTCATATTCCCATATCTATCTATCTATCTATCTATCTATCTATCTATCTATCTATCTATCTCAATCCGTTCATATTCTTTTCTATCTATCTATCTATCTATCTATCTATCTATCCATCTATCTATCTCAATCCGTTCATATTCTATCTATCTATCTATCTATCTATCTATCTATCTATCTATCTATCTATCTATTCAATATTCTATCTATCTATCTATCTATATCTATCTATCTATCTATCTATCTATCTATCTCAATCCGTTCATATTCTATCTATCTATCTATCTATCTATTTCAGTCTCATTAGCTATCTGACTATATCCATGCTGGCATGATCATATCTTTCTCAGTCGATGGTTCAAAATTGTCTACGCGGCCTTGTGGATGATGCATTACTTTCTTCCCTACAACCCCTTTCCAACAGACGAAACGTCACAAGCCTCTCGCTGCCCGGCGCTATTTCCATGGAAAGTGTTGAGGTGAACGACATCCCTTAGTTCCACCAGTTCTAACCTTCACGCCTAACACTCGCCATGCTACCCACTTTGTAGCGAACCAGCCTCAATCCCTTCGCATTCCGTTGGCGTAAGTTCGACTCCAGTAGCTTCTTCCCACGAACGGCTGCTTTGTGGAACCGACTCCCATGAAGATGCCTCCCTGATTACTACAATCTTAACCTGTTCAAATCTGGGGTAACTGTTATCTTCCTACATATCCGCATATACTCTGCCTCTTATTATGTAAGGGGTCCCAGGCTTTATACAGAGTGAACACCACAATAACATATATATATATATATATATATATATATATATATATGTGAAAAGTGTGTGTATATATCACCATATAAAATAACCAATAAGGACTACAAACCGAAATTTCTACCAGTTACATATACACAGTCATCAAAAACAAATAACCAGCTTTAAAATATAACAAATAAACCCCCTTTTTTAAATTAAAATAAAAATAATAATAATTTTTACCTGTCATAATTTTACACAGACCCCACCACACGTATATACATACATGCGAGGAAATATTATTCAGTGGAAAAATAGAAAAATGCTCTGATTTTTGACATGTATACATTCACGAGACATGCACGAGAAATTTTCGCTACACTTCCAATCTTTGAATTTTAACATACAAATGCGTATGTATAGACACAACACCACCAATATACATACATATGTCAAATCCAAAACTGTCCACATATGTTTATATCTGTATGAGCCCCGGCGGACGAGCGAGTGTGTATGTGTGTCTGCGTACCTCATCGGGTGTACGGACATGCATCGATGTTTGCGTTAGCACGATGACATCACGACGACGATCCCCCCTACTCCCATAATAACACCAATACACGCAATCTACATAAACCCAAAATTTTTAAAAAATTAATCAGTTTGTCTGACGATCGCAAAAGCGTGAAACCCAGGGTCACAAACTCACATCAGTCCAACAAAATATATATATATATATATATATATAGACAGGATACCCAAGATCCTAATGTACAGCCAGTTAGATCAGGGCTACAGGAATATAGGACGCCCATGGCTAAGATACAAAGACAAGCTGAAAAGCAACTTGTCAGCAGTCAATATACCACATAACACCCTTGAGCGCTTAGCCTTGGAGCGGGTAGAATGGAGATCAACGTGTTTTAGTGGACTCAGCAATTTTCAATCTGCTTGTCTGAATCATCTTCAAGAAGCGAGAGCAAGATCTAAAAGGTCAGCCAATCTAACAGTGATATCATCTCACAATCCTCACACTTGCTCCATATGTGGCCTCCTTTGTAAATCACTAGTGGGTCATAAATGCCACTTAAGATTAGCGTATAAACTTTCATAACTGAATCAATAAGCTGTCAGTTCCTCATACGACGAAACCGACGGGAGAGTCCATTATATATATATATATATATATATATATATATATATATATATAGTCATTCACAGACTGTTTCGCTGTATCATAGCTGATCAGTGTGGTTAGACATCCGATTGCTTAAGTCGAGATCGAAACTCGACATCAGTCAGAGACTCTTACCTCTAGGCTACCGGCGCACAGCTGAGAAAGTGAATTTTTTAACACATTATATATAATAATATATAAACGCCATACTATAATGTTCAATTCTTACGAAGTGCGATGCGTTAAAGCAGTAGCAGCTGGGGATCCTCTCTGCCCAGAGGCAGAGAGTTAACCCGCCCAGCTGAAGACGAATGTCCAACTACAGGCCGGCAGACAATATCTATCAATCGCCCCACGCAGTCAAATGTGGCACAAGGCCGAATTTAATGTGGTATATCCGAGCCCCTAGGCTCAGTCAAACATTTGCCGTAGACCCCGTATAAAACGGGGTCGGGTAGCTGTTTCCTGAGACTAGACTCTGCCCTTCGACATAACCTCGTCTAGGGATCCTCTCTGCCTCCAGGCAGAGAGTTTAACCAGCCCAGCTGAAGACGAATCTCGAACTGCAGACCGAGAGATAATATCTATCAACCATCCCACGAGGGCAGAAGGCCAAATTCAATGTGGGTCTCCCGAGCACGTAGTTTCAGTCAAAAATTTCCCGTAAACCCCCATATAAAATAGGGCCGGCTAGCTGTTTCCCAAGACGAGACTCTGCCCTTCGACATAGCTTCGTCTGAGCTACTTTGCCCGGAGGTAGAAAGCTTAACCAGCCAAGCTGAAGCCGAAAGCCCCAGACTGGCCCACCAACACATACAGTATTTACTACTGTATTTATTGGAATGGGGGCATACCTATCATCGTCCGTAGATATGCCACACTATATAAACATTACAGTTTAAAAGTTTGAAGGAGTCTTAGTAATCTTTTAAATTGGCCCAAAATTTACTTCTTTTGTACTTTAACTAAGAGAAAATTATTATACAGGGTTAAAAAAAACGATTTTTTTATTATAAATTTTATTATGACAAAAATTAAAAAAGGCATTTTATGATTACATTTTGCTCTCGTCAACATATCCTCCTTTAGCCTTGATTATTGCCGCACAAATTTTGGCATTCGTTGCAAAAGTTTTTCAAAGTATAAGTTTTATTATTTATCCCATTCTTTTTTCAATGATTCTAAGAGATCCTATTTCATTTAAAAAATTTTTTTTTTCATTCATCTGTCAAGTTCATCTCATCCTAATTCTGGGGGTTGCTTCAAACTTTTGAACTGGAGTGTATATTGTTCTCCGCTTGTAGTTATTATAAACAGACAAACTTATAAAATCATGCACACGCACCCACACACTTATCAACATATTGACACGTATAAGTATATTTGGTAATAATCGCGAGCGGTTCCTACGTTGCCACATAAGTTTGTGTCCATCACCCCGTCTCAATTAGCTGTGCGCGTTTTTGTCTACCTCGCCCTCTCTGTTTTGCGAGAAGCACTTAGGGGCTCCTGGTGAGTATGTGTCTCTGTGTCTCTCTGTGTGTGTGTGTGTGTGTGTGTGTGTGTATGTGCGTGCCTGAGCATAGTGGTATGGGTGGTCTGTATACAGCATCTCCAACAGAGCCATGTACAGCCAAGCAGAAGTTGTATACCATTGAATTGGCTTACACATTAATGTTGTCTGTGTTTGGATTTCTGCTCCTCTGAACACAGAGCTAGTTACTTAACTGCTAATAACGCTAAGTAGCTGTTTATAATTACATCAAGTATAGCAGAAGAGGAAGAAAAAAATACTTTTCTTAGTTACTGGCCCACAAGGCATGGCGATGGACTAATAATAATAATAATAATGAATGCCAGTTTTAATAACTACTACCGCAAAAACCAAAAAAAAAAACAAAAAAACAAAACAAAAACAACAACAACAACAAAAACCTTCTGTCTCTTCATACTCCCCCCCCTCTCCAAGAACAGAATAACATCTCTGCCGCTTGCTTCCTCTTCAAATGATAGACAACAAATGCGGGAAGAGGATAACAGAAAGCTTTCGACGGGGAATTTAAGAAGCAGAAGCGTTAGCAGACGAACAATCGTGAAAATAGTTAAGCAAAGGACATCTAAAAAGAGAAACGTTGCATCCCAGAAGCAGAAAAAAAAAAGTGAAAAAGAAAACAACAAACAAAATCCTAGAGCAATCTTAGTGTCTCTGTTGAGAAAAAAAAATAGGTGGCTAAAACACAACATATAGGAATATAGTAAGTTATATAGAGAATAGCGGCTCGGATTGAGGAATTGGAGAGCCGAGTTCGAATTCCAGTCGAATCCATTACATTCACTTACGTGCTAATACCCTTGGAAAAGGTATGAATCCTCTCCTTCTCCCTACAACTATGTGTAAATAGCAGGACAGACCAGGTTTTATAGCCTTGGACGGCAACTGGTCTACCCTAGAAAAAAATAGCAACCTACTGCGAGAAAGAACCTGCCTCGTCAGTCAAATATCGAAAAATACATGATCACCTACGCGTGTATCACGCATGGCATGTAATTGATTGATATAGAGAAAGAAAGAAAATATTATATCAAAATAACGATATATTATATGAATATATAAAAATAATAATGATGATATATTAAATAAAAATAACTTAAATTATATATTATGTAATATAATATATTTATGTATAAAAATATAAATAAGAGAGTAGGAACAGTTATACACTGTTAACTGTGCAAATGATTTGGAGATACAAATCAAGAAACTATTTTTTTTCCCGAGAAAATAAAAAAAAATAAGATACTCTATTACTGACTACATCATCCAGATGAAAATACAGTCGGAAGCAATGTAAAAAGACTTGCTAAATTATGCATTTTTTGTACCAGAATACGGAAAGACGATTAAATATCAGTCTGAGAGTTTCGAAAAAGACTGGAGCATGAAAGTCTAGGAATGTACCCACAACAGCATGCGCTATTAGATCACTAGCATTAACAGAAGGAATAAGGAACTCGTAAAAGAATTGAAACTGTCTAGGCCATAACTTTGCGGGGTCAACGAGGATACCGAGAAAGAGGATTTGAGAAGACTTATAGACATTGGTCATCTGTTGTGAAGACACGAATGCGCTAAAAATAATCAGAGATTCAAAGAAGTCTTGAGAGCTTTGACCATTTTGGTACCGAAAGATAATATCTGAGCTGACTGGGTGATTGGTAGTCAGTCTAGAAGAAGAACAACTTTGAATTTATAACTCAGCTAACTGAAAAGCTCGTCAAAAGATAGTTAAGCATGGAGTGCAGATAATATGTATGAAAAAAAACTTGTTTGAATCAGATATTGGAAGAGACATTTCTCTAGGCAAAGAAGCCAACTGATGGGGTTACTGTACGGCAGTGTCTGTTCTCGTGTTACAAATACGACACAGCAAACGCTCATGCAACTGGTATGGGACGTTCTTCTAAATGCGGTCTTTGGACCTATGTTGCCCCTTGACACATTGTTTTGGGTTCAATGCCCGCTGAACTCAACAACATCCTGGAAACTGAATCTCCAGTGGGATTATCTATAGTTGTTGGAGTCTTCTATGTTTTCTTTTTAATCATTTCATCCCAAGCAAAGCAATAAAGCCACTCGGACGCAAGAGGTTACTGAGTGTTAAAGAATATGAGAAAAAAAAGTACTATTAAGGAGAGGGGGCAATAAAAGAATAAGAATTAAAAAAACAGAAGATAACGATTGCATTTAAATTTTTGAAGATCAAAGTTGGCTGGGAAGCAAGAGGCCGAGAGAGAGTTCCACAAGCGAGAAGTACGAGAAGTACGAGTGAAGAAACTGTTAGCATAGAACTTACGGTAAATTGCCGCCAATTTGGTATTGCGCTTAAATTCTTAAAGTCTAGATTCATCAAAACAGTTACCATGAAAATATTGATAGAAAAGACACAGGGACGCTACATTACGGCGGTGAGAAAGGGACTGAAGCCGAGATGTTAGGTGAAAACCAATAATATTGCAGACACATGTATAATCATCTTTGTACAGCTTCAAGTGACTGAGTTTTTAAATTATCCTCCTGGACGCGTTGCCATCTAAGACTGGAGAGCCCAATCTCTCCTGTTATTTAACCCATAGCTGGGCGGAAGTGGAAGGAATAGATGGAATCATACGTTTCCAAATGATATTTGCGCGAAAGTGAATGCAACCAACTCGAACGCAATTTGAACTCTTCTCGCTGATTTCTTGTTCTGAAACCGCTAGCCCCTTCTGCACATGTATATCATATTTTATTTTCTGCAACAACTTTTGTCATGGAAAATATCTTTTTCATCATGTCTTCGTCGTAAGGTCTTTCGAAAGATTTCCATTTGCCAATTAATTCTCACTGCTTGGTGGCTGAGATAGTTGTGAATTTCACACACGGCGTTTGAACTAAGTTAACAAGATAAAATAAAGGAGAACGCCGAGTTCTGATTTTCAAAGCGGTGTCTCATTGATGCTACACGATCTTCCTGTTTCTCTTTGACTAGAATTTGGCCTGCTGCCGGACTGAGTTAAGGGAAAAGGAAAAAAAAAGGAAGTGCGAGACGTACTGCCAAAAGAATCTCAGTAAGAAACGGAGCCAACATTGAAAAGATTTCTCGAAATGGAATATGACAGAGAGGGAATTAAATTATTTTTTAAACCTGGAACATTAAAAAAAAAATCAGGCAGAATAAAATAAAGATAAAGAGATTTCAAGAAGAAGAAAGGATAAAAAAAAAGCAAGCTAGCAAGCCGTAAACGAGCGCTGGTTCGTCCAGATACGTTTTGAATTAAATAAAATAATTGATGTGTTAGCGAAATAGTTCAGCCGTAAAAGGCTCCGACATTTTTTCTTGGATTGGTCAGGAATTTTTCAGGCCATTAACGCGAGTAGGATAAACAACGCATTGCAAGACAAATAAACAAATATGCGTATTTCGTGAAAGATCGTAAAATGAAGATAATTTTTGACCTGACTCCAAATAAGAGTACTGAGTCGTGGAATCAGTGGTAAGATAAGCTTTTCGTAGACAAAATTTGGAACAACTGCCGTTCCATTTCTACAGATATGATATTATCATAACATTTTTCCTTGCTTCCCAGCCAACTTTGATCTTCAAAAATTGAAATACAATGTCAATTGTTATATTCTTAATTCCTTTTATTGTTCTCTCTGTTTAATAGAAGGCTTTGGATCATATCTATCTATCTATCTATCTATCTATCTATCTCAGTCAATGTATTATCTATCTATCTATCTATCTATCTATCTATCTATCTATCTATCTATCTATCTATCTATCTCAGCCAATGTATTATCTATCTATCTATCTATCTATCTATCTATCTATCTATCTCAGCTGACGGCTGTATCACGTTAAAACGTCGGTTCCCGAAGTTAAGCAACGTCGAGCCTGGTCAATACTTAGATGGGTGACCGCTTGGGAATGCCAGGTGTGGCAAGCTTGGATTATACGGGTAGCATAAATGGATAATGGCTGGGAATAGTTAATCGGAGGCTCGAGTTCCAATTCCAGTCGGATTCGTTATATTCATTTACGCGCAAATAGAAAGCTATGAATCAACTTCTCCCCCAACTATGGGTTAATTGGTAAGACTTATATCACTAAAATCATTATGATCTAAAAAAAAAATTTTCACACAAAATATTTAGATTTTGGCATGAAATAACTCATAGAGGTTGATATGCCGCTAAACCAAAACAACCAACGAATCTCTTTAATATTATATATTGTCTTTCTAATTTTCTCTGACGCTGAATAATCCTTTGCGTTTTAGTAGCTTTGTTACCTTGCTTGGGGTGAAATGATTAAAAAAAAGTCGCTGTATTCTGCGGCCTTCTTTCTGTTTGAATTTCTGGGACTATGACTGGATAATGAGCTTCTAAATGTTGTCTCCAAACTTGTGCAAATGTTTGCATTGACACGCTATAATGGAATACACAATTTAGTAGAAAGGAAATGTAAGTTTTTTTTTATTTCAAACCAATTAAAATACTTTGATCACTGAATACTGATGCTACGAAAGTTAACTATAAATGATAAAAACAATATTGCATCGACATGATTTACTGTATTTGTTTTTAATTATTTCACCACAAGCAAGGCGAGAATGCCACTAATACGGAGGGGGTTACAGAGAGTGAAGGTGAGCGAAAAGACTAGGCATAGGGATGGGGGGGAGAAAAGGATAAAAACGGGATTCAAGAAAAAAGAAGGTGGCGATTGACGTTGCATTTAAATTTTGACACTTCAAAGTATAAAAGCCAAGTCTATCTTACTATTTTACCTATAGCTGGAGGAGAATGTATTCAAGCCTTTACCAAGAGAATTAACGCGATGTGAACGAAACTTTGAATCTAGCAGAATTCGAACTCGGCATGCCAGAATCATTTTCCGTTCCGGTAAATATTACATTCCCCGCGCCTCTCGATGACTGAATACCGATGCTATGAATATTGTCCAAAATCTAACGGGAATGTTGATCGAAACCTAATATGTACTAGATTTGTATTCAACTTATATCGACTGAGCAAGAATCTAATATTAACCAGAAAGCAATAAACATCGTGTGGTATTTCTCAACTTATTAGAGTACATCAAATGTATTTTTATTTTTGTTTTAATAAACTCTGTATGGAGTCTATTGTCAATGTTAGTACAGTTTCAGTCGATCCTGTTTTACTCAGGTGAATTGGGATGCGCGACTGTACTGGTCCACAGCTGACATCCAACACTCACACACGGCTCCAAGAAGTCGTACGGGTATCGCGACGGTCGTACTTCGGTCAACAGCATTGACTTGCCGGCTAAAAACTATGTGAGGGTAGTCGAACGGCCTCCCGAGCCGACCGGTGAAGGGGAACGTCTCTTCCCAACCCACCTGTGTCAAGCGGACATTGGCCAGTCGGCTTGTCTGGGGAATAAGAACTGTGCCTCAGACGGTTTTACTGCTCTGCAGTCTACATCCATTTCTCACACATGGCTATAAGTCGATGAAGGAGAACGTTTCTCCCCAATCCACCTGGGCATCGACAGTCGCCAGCCTGTAGGTAGGTGTTGCGCCTCGTGGGTGTACGACTTTGCCAGTAGAGGAGGGACAGGATAATCTCAACATCTCCTGTGCAAAAGAGAACCGACAAGCTGTTATGGGATCTTACCCATAATAACATAATGGACTATTCCATACGTAACAAATACTGCCCTTCAAGAGGAAGCAGAGAGTTCAGCCTGAAGTCGGGCGACCGTGCTGATCGGCTGATCGGTTGAACTCTCTGCCTGCGAGCGTGGAGGAACCCGAACGAGGCTACGCCGAAGGGCGGAGTCTCTTTCGGGGAGGTAAACCGACCCTGAACCCGTTTATACCGGTTCAAAGGGCATATTTTTGGCCGAGCCCACGGGCTCGGAGATCCCACGGGCTCGGAGATCCCACGGGCTCGGAGATCCCACGTTAAACCGGCCTTGTGCCACATGATGCTCTCGTGGGGGGTGGGTGACTGAATACTGTTCAGTCCGAAGTCTGGAGTGAAGTCCGTCAGGAGTCTGTCAGTCAGTCAGAGCGAGCGAGTCAGTCAGTCAGTCGAGTCAGAGGCAGTCCGAAACAGAGTCGCGTTCAGACAATTACTACTAAACCTGATTGTTCGTACTAACACTTTCTACTTCTCTGTATATATTCCTGCTTGTAATATATCTGTGTTATTCCATATCCGTGTTCGAGTTCTTATTTATTGGTTCTACCTTGGACTATCACCGTGGTACAAGGAACCGGACCATAACACAAGCTATTGCACTATTGAATGTCATCACGGAGCACAATTACACCAGAGATAGCGGGAAAAGGTGACGACATCGACGCAAAATGCGCTAATTGAATAAATTATGATAACGAGGCTTCAAATTATACTGTCACTCATAAAATGTTCCAATGATCGAAAGAAATTAATATCTATAGATGTAGATCTGGTGAATATGAAGAATGTCGAAAGACCTTCAATTCTCACGATCTTATTTTTTTCTTGAATTGATTTTTCAGTATAACTTTGTATTGTCAAGCTAGAGAATAACAACTTTTATGTTTACCAAAGATGCTTTCGTCATTCCATGTTCAATTTGATCGTAATAAACGACGCCTTTCATATTTCACTAGACACAAACAAGAATTTCTGATTTGGGCTTGGCAATGATTTCACATTTTATGATAACCACTATCTTTTAAGTTTGTTGTTGACATGCAAAACCCACTTTCTAAATCCTCTGTGACAACGCGATGAAAAAAAATAGCGGTTTGGCATTCCTCTTTAAAAGACTGCACCGAATGACGCAACGTTGTATTTGGTTCTCAAGCTGGTAAAACATTCAAATTCTCTCTTAGCAAGTTTTCCCAATTAAACTCTGAAATGAACCGTCAGATTTGCCAAATACAGTGATACCTCGGCTTAAGTCATTTTTGGAGATACGTCGGTTTTTCTTAGATATTATATGGGAAGAAGAAATAAATAAGAAGCTAGTGAAGGAAATCGAAAAGAAAAGACTAAACATCAATTGCAAGAAAACACAGAAATCAGGAGGCGTATTAGCATAGTGAAAGATGCCTTCCAAAAGCTAAGCAAAGTATTAAGAAACGGGAAAATTTCGATAGAAACAAATAAAAGAGTATTGAACTGTTACGCAATATCAGTCCTCCTATATGGCAGTGAATACTGAACAATCCCCTCATAGATGAAGGAGAGACTTGAACCCCCTAAAAATGTGGTTCTACCGACGGATGATGAGAATATCATGGACTGAAACAGAACGGGCACTTATACTTAACATCAGAAAGAGACAGTTGAAATCTCTAGAGCACATACTGAGGAAAGTGGGCTTGGAAACTTTGACACTCATTAGGCAGATCGAGGGCAAGAGGGACGGAGGAAAACAGTGCATAACGAGGTTCTGTAACTGGTTGGCAAAACGGAGATTAGGAGAGACAGCAAAAAGACAATATTTACTAACAGTTTCAAGGGAAAGGACATTGTGGAGAACCATGATCACCAGCATTCTGAAGGGACTTGGTGCATAGAAGAAGAAGAAGAAGAAGAAGAAGAAGAAAAAGAAGAAGAAGAAAAGGAAGAAGTCCTTAAACTCTCCTTTGTCATCTACAACACCGCCCTTAAAATGTTTAAGTCAGTTTTGGACAGTCGGGTCCCATATATATCTCGTTTCCTTCCACTTTCTGAATTCTACGAGAAGTTTCAGTGGCTTTGAGGCTGAATTTAAAATAACCCCCTTACAGCAGCAATTTTATTCTCTATTGGAACATCTGAAACAAAAGGTACCACAGAATCGTATTGGGCAATCGATATGATAAATAATAATAATGATAATAAAAATAATAATGTAGGGAAATAATTGTTTGTCTTTAGAAGTGTGCATAAAATAAGTTTTGGATTAAAGCTCTCTCAGAAACTAACATATAATAATAATAATAATAACAGTAATATTAGCAGTAGAGCCCGGCGTTGCCCGGGAATGTAACAGTAAGAGATAGATCAAGTATCGACCATCATAAAGACTGAAAAATAAAATTGACAAAGATTATTGTTTAAGGTTGACGGACACGCATGTCTTAATTATTTTTTTTTTTGTTTTTTTTTTAACGAATTGGTCAAACCCAAACTCAAACAAAAACATTGTTTTCAATCGTTATGAGTCTACCGATTGAATAGAATATTATTATATAAACAATTGTCTTGTAAATGGAATTTTTAAAGCATTCTGAATGTAAAAATAAAGAAAAAAGTGTGCAAGACAATAAGAAACACTACCTGTCAAAAAAAAGTGAAGTTTTGTTGAAATCGGTTGAAAAATGTAGGAAATCCGAGCCCATATATAAACGAACACAGACACACACACCCAAACAACCTGGGTTTTATAATAAGTATAACTCGATATGAGTTGTCCCCCTTTCATTCTGGCGACAGAATCGTTTTATCGTGTTTTCAAATTTATTTCGGGCAAAAACAATTGTGTTTTACCCATTTTTGGCGCTGTCAGAACCACCGCAAGGTAATTTTACGTAGTCCTGTGAAGTTTTGTTGAAATCGGTTGAAAAAATGTAGGAAATCCGATCCAATATATAAACGTACACACACACACACACACACACACACACACACACACACACACACACACACACACACACACACACACACACAACCTGGGTTTTATAATAAGTAAGATAATTGTAATAGCAATAAAGGTTCCGATGCCTAAAAGAAATACAAAATTTATTCTCACAAGTACAGCTCACACATTACGAAGTGCTTTATCATTGTAAAATATGTTTTCTCTTGTTTATTGTTTTTACAAAAAATGATCAGTGGAAAATGTCACGAAGCCATTTCTGACCTTAGGTCTCTGGTTGGAACCCGGAAGGAAATGTGCAGGCAACAGGAGTAAAACGAAATAATAATAATAATAATAATGCCTCCTTATTGATATGGCAGTCCCTGCTGACTGTAATGTATCTTTGAAGATATTCAAAAAGCTGTCAAAATACAAGGACCTTGAAATAGAAATCTCGAAAATGTGGCATATGGGAACATCAACAATCCCTGTTGTAGTTGGAGCCCTAGGACTGGTTGGAAAAGATTGCAGTAGACTAATTGAAGGGATTCCTGGAAGTCCATGCCTCAAAGAGATACAAAAAATTGTTCTGACAAGTACAGCCCACACCTTACGAAGGGCTTTATCTATGTAATATTTTTTTTTTTTTTGTCGGTGGAAAGCGTCATGATGCCATTTCTAACCTTGGGTCCTAAGGACGGGACCCGGAAAAAAATGTAAACACCAGAAATCAAAGAAAATAATAATAATAATAATAATAATAATAATAATAATAATGATACATGGCACTCGCTGCAGATAGTAATATATCTTTGAAGATCTTCAAGGAAAAAAAACAAAAAAAAACCAATAAAAATAAAAGGATCTTGAAGTGTAAATATAAAAAATGTGGCACATGAAGACATCAATAATTCCAGTTGTGTTTCGAGCCATCACATTGATTGAAAATGGTTCCGATAGACTCTTTGAAGGGATTCCTGGTAACCCATACCTTAATGAAATACACAAAATTGTACTTGCAAGTACAGCTCACATTTTACGAATAGCTTTACATATGTAAAATATGCGTGATCTTAGGTTGTCTCTTTATTTTTTATTTTTTAGCATAAATGTTCAGTAGAAAATGTCATGAAGCCATTTCTGACCTTAGATTTGTGGTTGGGACCCGAAAGGAAAGGAGTATAAAACTGAAGTCAAAGATAATAATAATAATAATAATAATAATAATAATAATAATATATTGGAATCATATATGACATTTAGATGTGTACATGAATTAAGCTTTGGAGTAAAGGTCTGAAAAATACTAACATATATACCCTAAAATACTCTGCACAGGATCAATGCTTGTTAACTAGAAATTACCAAACACATCTACTGAAAAAATTGTGTTGACTTCAAATGCAGGTTATGTGATAAACATCCAGGAACAATTTACTATCAACTCACTAAATTGGACCAATATGTGCACTGGAAAATCTGCAACTTTTTTAACGGGAAGGAAACTGCAAGAAACTGGTATGAACATCATCCAGACCCGGTTACATAGATAGGATCTGTAACAATTTTATGGGACTTTACAATACACATGGACAGAACAATCAAAGCTAATCGCCCAGACAACGTCATCAAAAACCGCAAAAACAGATTGTACTTTCTTATTGATATGGCGGTCCCTGAAGCTGGTAATGTATTATTGAAGATTTTCAAAAAGCTATCAAAATATAAGGATCTTGAAGTGGAAATCTAAAATTGTGGCACATGAGGACATCAATAATTTCAGTTGTAGTTGAGGCCCTCGGGTTTATTGGAAACTGTTCCAGTAGATCAAGGGAAGGGTTTCTTGGTAGCCCAGGCCTTAAAAAATTTCAAAACATTGTACTCACAACTACAGTGATTTATGTAAAATGTTTGGGATCTTATTTTATTTTATTTTTTACAAGAATGATCAGAGAATAATATCTTGTAGCCATTTCTGACTTTAGGATGCGGAGAGAAACGTGTATATAACAGAAATAAAAGGAAATAATAATAATATCTTATAGTCTTTAGATGTGTGCGTGGAATAGGTTTTGAAGTTAAAATCTGTTTAAAAAGTACCATATTTTTAATACATTTAATAATAATATTGTTGTGGCATACCTACGGACAATAATGGGTATGTCCCCATTCAAATACATAGAGTAGTAAATACTGTGTGCTGGTCTGCACTTGGAGATTCGTCTTCAGTTGTACTGATAAAACTCTCTACCACCGGGCAGAAAAGATCCCCAGACGAGGCTATGTCGAATGGCAGAGTCGCGTCTTGGGAAAGAGCTACTCAACCCCGTTTTATACGGGGTCTACGGGGAATTTTTGGCCAAACGTACGGGCATAGATACCCAACTTTAGATTTGGCCTTGTGCCACATATGACCGCGTGAGGTGGTTGGTAGATATCCTGCAGTTGGAGATTCGTCCTTAGCTGTGCTGGTCAAACTATCTGCCTCCGGGCAGAGAGGATACTCAGACGAGGTTATGTCGAAGGGCAGAGTCTCGTATCGGGAAAGAGCTACCCGACACCGTTTTATATGGAGTCTACGGGGAAATTTTGACCAAGCCTACGGGCTCGGATACCCCAAATTATATTCGACCTTGTTCTACATTTGACCGCGTGAGACGGTAGGTAGATATCCTGCAGTTGGAGATTCGTCTTCATCTGTGCTGGTCAAACTCTCTGCCTCAGAGAAGAGAGGATCTTCAGGTGAGGCTATGTCGAAGGGCTGAGTCTCGTGTCGGGAAAGAGCTACCCGACCCCGTTTTATAACGAGTCTACGGGAAATTTTTGGCCGAGCCTACGGGCTTGGATACCCCACATTAAAGTCGGCCTTGTCCTACATCTGACCTCGTGGGGCGGCTGGTAGATATCCTGCAATTGGAGATTCATTGTGGAATTCACTTGACTCACTTCTCGTAATTGAGTACTTCTTCTACGCGCTACTGGCGAATCTTATACGTATTGTTCTTGTCCTAAGTATTATCGTTCATTACCAACCTTCGTGTGCTTATTCTATTCAGTAACCTTCCCTAGGTTAGAACAAATATTGGAGTCATTTAGATGTGTGCATGAAATAAGCTTTGGTGTAAAAGTTTGTTAAAACCTAAAATACTTTTGTTACTTCCTACGATATCCCTGCAAATATCAAAAGGAAATGTGCTATGGAACCGACACCGTGTTCTCTCCAAATTCTACAAACAAATGCTTTGCTGTTTCTCGCTTTCCAGCATTTTGGAAAACCTCTTCTGTAGTTCCTGTCTTTAAGAGACGTGGTGAATCTTCTGATCTTTCGAATTATCATTCTGTTAATCTTTTATCTCTTTCTTGTAATGTACTAAAAGCTCTAATCAGCTTTAAACTGGTTAAGCATCTCACTTCATGACCTTCAGATAGACAATAAGACTTCCATTTCTCTAGATCGTCCGGTGATGTGTTAGCGGTTATTACTGAGTTTGTCTATTATGATTTAGATAAGAACGGCTATAGGCTCGGGCTGTGGCTTTAGATATCACGAGGTCGTTTAACAAGGTTTGGCATACTCAAGCGCTATAATGTTTCTGTCTGGATATTTGACTTAATCCAATCGTTCTTTACTAATCGTGTTAAACGTCTACGCTTCTCGTTCATTTTACATTAATGCGAGGATCACCAGGCCCTCTATCCTTGGGCCTACGTGTCTTCTTATCTTCATTAACGACCTTCACGATGTCATCATTTCCCAACTAGTTATTTATGCTGATGGCTCAACTATTTACCCCTGTCTTAATACTAAGTCCGATAAGTCTGACAAAGTAAAACTGGTAGCTGCTCTCGAAAATGACCTTCAATCAGATGTTAACTGGTGTAAGAAATGAGTTTGTTTAGAACAGTTTTATGTTGGAGACGTTCATTTTGTTTAGTCCCTCCAAAAGGAAACTGCAATCGTTTAATCATCATATAAAGGAGAGCAACACTTTGCGCTTTCTTGGGCTCTCATTATATACTTACCTAAAGTTGAATCAATTGCTAGGCTTGCAGCTAGGAAAGTTGGTTCACTGTGTCGAACCAAACAATTTTCCTCGTCAGAATCCATCTTGTACATTTATAAATCTACTATTCGTCCTTGCATTGGATATTGCTGCCATATTTGGTCTGGCGCTCCAGCTAGATTCTCGACAAAATTCAAAGAGGTTTCTGTAATGTAATCGATCCTGAACTAGCATCTTGACTCCAGGTACTTTTCTACCGCCGTGACATGGCTTCCCTCTGCCTTTTCTATAAATGTTTTCATGGCAGTTTTTTTTTTTATGTGCTTTGCTCCTTGGTATATCGACCGCATAAATTTAAGCGTGATACTTGATTGGCTGTTAGGTCTCAAAGTTTTAGTGTTTAAATAGCTATATATTACCATAAGTTCTATTCTAATAGTTTCTTTTTTTTGCACTTTTTCACCTGTATAATTCTCATCCGATTACTTCCCTGCCGCCTACAACCGTCAAAAAATTAAATGAAACGTCATTAGCAATCTTCTGTCTTCATGAATAATGTTTTTTTTTAATCGTCCATTCTCCTCACTAAAATATTCCCATTCTCTTCCATTCCCTGACCCCCTACATTTATGTCTTAGTGGCATTATCGCCTTGCTTCGGATGTAGAGACTTTAGATGTGTGCATGTATTGAGCTTTGAAGTAAAGGTCTGTCAAAAACTTACATTTGCTATGAAAACCACCCAGTCCCGGTTACGGAGATAGGGCCTGTAACAAAGACTTTAAAATACACACAGACAGAACAATCAAATCTAATTGTCCAGACATCGTGATTAGAGAATGAAAAGACACAATGTGCCGCCTTATTGACAAGGCAGTCCCTGCAGACTGCAATGTGTCTGAAGATTTTCAAAAGTCGATCAAAATGCAAGAACTTTATAATCTCAAAAATGGACATCAATTGTAGTTTTTGTTGGAGCCCTCGAATTGATTGGAAAAGTTTCCAATAGACTCATTGAAGAGATTCCTGGTAGTCCAAGCCTTAAAGAAATACAAAAAAATTGTTCTCACAACTATAGCCCACACCTTACGAAGGGCTTTATCTATGTAAAATATGTATGATTTTTTGTTTCAAAATTACTCAGTTGAAAATACCATGATGCTGTTTCTGACTTTAGGTCACTAGTCGGGCCCTGAAATACACCAGAAATCAAAGGAAATAATAATAATAATAATAATAATAATAATAATATATCAAAATATAAGGACCTTGAAATCGAAATCTCAAAAATGTGGCACATGGGAACATCAACAATCCCTGTTGTAGCTGGAGCCCTCGGATTGGTTGGAAAAGATTCCAATAGACTAATTGAAGGGATTCCTGGAAGTCCATGCCTTAAAGAAATACAAAAAATTGTTCTCACAAGTACGGCCCACATCTTATGAAGGGCTTTATCTATGAAAAATATGTTGTTTTTTTTGTCAGTGGAAAATGTCATGATGCCATTTCTAGCCTTAAGTCTCTGGTCGGGACCCGGAACGAAATGTTTACACACCAGAAATCAAAGGAAATAAAATAATAATAATAATAATAATAATAATAATACAATTAACAAAGATGGCTCAAACCTCGCTTGTCGCTTATGCTATAAATTTGATGAAACTGTTGACCACATAGTATGAGAGTGCCTAGTCCTTTCTAAGAAAGAATAAGTTATTTGACATGACAGATTTGGACGATATATTCATTGACATGTCTATTCGGTCTATGGTATTGAAGTTCCGGATAACATGGTTCAAAACATTTTTCTAACACTAGATGTATGTGTTAAGTCGGGTACTTCTGCATTCAGTGGTCGGGTGTAATCCTAGATCTAACATGCACCTTACTTCCTTTGACGGTCTGGTTCTAATCTAGCTTAATACCATACATTTCCATTTCATTGGGTTCATTAGTAGGACTTAAAATAACCTGAAAATGGTTGATAAACCGTAAAAAAACTAAATATTTCCATTTTATTGAGTTAGTTTTTCTTCTTAATGAGGATCGTTTTACGTATGATATTTTTTCGATTCTCTATCATATTTCTTTCAAATTAAGTGGCATAAAGACAGCTGTGAGTGTATTATCAGAGTTAGCTCCCGAAAACATTCCACTTACAGCTTCCGACAAACGAGATACGTTTTCGGGGTACCATTTATAAATATTAGGGCTGTTTATTGAGCAATATGACGTTATATATGAATGTATTCTAAAAATATTTGCATTAATTTTTTTTTTTCGTGTCACCCTGACTTTTAATTTGCTGTATTTATTTGTCGCTTAAAATGGCGTCATGCCCAGAGGCGAGTCATTTTCGTCGTCACTACATTCGTGGGGAAGGTGTGTTACTGTAGAACAGTCATGTCAAAACATTTCCTCATCAAAATCTCGTTTTGAATAACAAATAATATCGCTACATCAGCTATCGATAATCAGCAACAAATTTGGATCAAAGAAAATGGCGACAGTTACGAGAGTATGCTGAAAAGCTATCGGGCCGTTTCTCTTAACAAATTTTGTTAGTTAAAGTGAAAAACAATATGCGACGTACTTTGAACAGCATCGTGAACATTTGAAATTATTTCCTTGACACAAAAAACGTGTATAATTATTCAACCATCAAAGTATTTTCCCCACCTTTCTATGAACAAACGCCATTTTTCAGCGAAAAATTATCTTCCACTATATTAGGTTGATGTAAAAGTTATCGGCCTTTGTGGATACAATCTTTTGTTCATTTAAATTCATCGCCTAAAATTATTATTTTGCCATTCTATGACCCTACACCAATTTTTCGAATAATTTTGACTGAACATATCTAGTGAAATGAATAAATAAAGGTATATATGAGTTGATTCACACACACGCACACACACACACACACACACATATATATATATATATATATATATATATATATATATATAGAGAGAGAGAGAGAGAGAGAGAGAGTCCGCCCCAAAATGTATGTATGTACACTTCAGGAAAAGAAAAACTTGTGTTATGGGGTTTTATTATCTTCTCATAGCACTGTTTACTCCATTACGATATTTTTCTCGACAGATGGCATTACAGAAATTGAAAATGCATGTGCAGAAATCCCGCTGGATGCTTTATCCCAGGTTGCCCAAACAATAATTGACCATATTAATAAATATTTGGAAGCTAAAGGCCATCATTTTGAGCATCTCTTGTGATTGTAGAGTCCAAAGGTAACTTGTATTAATCTCGTGATGCCTGAATAAATTTAGTATTACAATATCTATACAAGTTTTTCTTCTCCTGAATTGTGTATCCAATTTTTGGGCAGACTCTCGGTCTATCTATCTATCTATCTATCTATCTATCTATCTATCTATCTATCTATCTATCTATCTAAGTCTCTTCATGATCTATCTATCTAAGTCTCTTCATGATCTATCTATCTATCTATCTATCTATCTATCTATCTATCTATCTATCTATATCTATCTCTTCATGATCTATCTATCTATCTATCTATCTATCTAAAAGGGAACAGTGAAGTTAACACTCAGAAGCGACAGACTGTTTCATGCCGGACGCAATCATCAGGCCACAATGCAACACTGACCCGTATATATAAATAATCGAGAAAAAAGCGAACACATGTCGCCTGATGATTGTGTCTGACATGAAACAGTGTCTGCTCTGAGTGTTGACTTCAATGTTCATTTTTATATTTACATACACTCTAACTCTGATATCGATCACTTTATCCAATAAATATAGCACATAGCACATCTTAAAACTATATTTTTCCATATAGATTCCCTCTGTTTTTTGTATAAATATTTTAATGGTTTCTGCTCTGACGAGCTACTTTCACTGGTGCCCCGACTGCACGAATTTAAGCGTGTTACTAGATTGGCATCTGTGCCCCACTCTTTTACTTTCGAAGCAGTTAAATATAACCGCCTCTTCTACTCTAACAGCTTCTTCTCTTACACTTCCCGACAGTGGAACTCCCTTCCGCTTACTTGCTTCCCTGACAACTATAGTCAAAAATTTAAATGTAATGTCTATCGACATTTCTTGTTGCCTTTGTCCCCGCTCTTCTTTTTATCCTCCTCCGTTCTTCATATTATCCTTTCTTCAACCCTTCGTACCCAGTCTTTTCTTTTACTTACACTCACTGTAGTCCCTTGCGTACTAGTAGCACTCCTGCCTTGCTTGGGGTGAAATGCTTAAATATATATATATATATATATATATATATATATATATATATGTGTGTGAGTGTGTGTGTGTGTAAAAAACAATAATATTGCTCGGCTATAAAGCATTGAGTACTTAAGTAATTTTTGTCTCCCCAGTGTCCATATTTTATCCTTACTATGAATTTACTTATAAAAAAAAATATTCGCTGTCTGAGGAGAATTTGGAATCGTACATGTTGTTATCCATTGAAAAGAAATTGTTGGATGAATTGGATACAGAAGCAAATATTGGCAGATTCGATCAATCGTTGCTCTTAATATAGCGAACTGCATGCAATGATATATTGTGCTTTTGAACAATCTGTTAATGCGTGTGTAAATTGTGCAACAAAATATTTATAGATTCAGTCCTTGACGTAATGACTAAGATATATATATATATAAATTAAAAGAGAACATTGAAGTCAACAATTAGAGGCCTCTAAGTGTTGATTTCAATGTTCTCATTTATATTTACACAGGCTCTATCTCTGATATTGAGCACTTTATCCCATAAATATAGCACACCTTAAGAGTATATTTCTTATATATATATATATATATATATATATATATATATATATATATATATGTATTTAAAAATTTACATCGCTACATAAAAATTTTTATGTTTCTGAACTTAAAATGGTTCCATCATCCGGCAATATTAGGTAACTTCCTGATAATGGAACAATTTTAAATTCCGAAACATACAAATTTTTATTCAGCGCTGTAAAATATTTTCAAAATAAAAATATTATTATGATATTTTCTTATACGAGCACTTTATAAAAAGTAAATGTTAAAGAACTGTGTATTCTTAATCTGTGTGTTCTTTCTCTTATATATATATATATATATATATATATATATATATATATATATGTGTGTGTGTGTTTGTGTTTGTGTGTGTGTGTGTGTGTGAGAGAGAGAGTGTGTGTGTGTGTATCTGTGTGTGTATATGTGTTTATTTGATGTAAGACTTTTCAGTGCGTTATGCTTCATTTTCATTAGTTTGAACAGTTACCTGTAAACTGTGGTGAACTGACCAGGGTGCCAGCCTTCCCGTTGGCAAGCGTACCCCGGGTGAAGTGCTCCACCATGTCAAATAAAAATGCAATAAAGAAAGAAACAGAGATACATAAATACGTAGTGCATGAAAAGGAATGAAGCAGGGAAGGTAATAGAAAGATGTAGAATAGTTAGAAGTCAGGCGTAATAAAAAAATTCCTTTTTTTTTTTTAGCAAGAGTGTGAATTTAAAGTTAATATTGCAATTTCTTTACTTGAGATAGTCGGCGACTTCAAAGTATATCAAGCAATAGTCTGAGTTCAATTGGCAAGGTTGCGAAATTCGTAGTCTGACGAGAATTTGGAATCATACATGTTGCTATGTCTTGCAACAACAACAAAAAAAAAATGGGTTGTGACGCAGAGTAAAGGATCCCCGGACTGGAAAGGGTGTCAGATGGAAAATGGGCCCCTATATTGAATAAATATGCAATAAAGAGACAACTCTTTTAGTAATAAAAAGAATAAAAACTTTATAAAGTTATCTGCACACTATCAGTTACTCAAGTCCAATGTGAGAGGACATTTTCAAAGCTAAAAATCATAAAGACATGGTTAAGAAATTCACTGTTTGAGCAAAATTTGGAATCAGACATGTTGCTATACCACGTTAGATGAATTGGATGTAGCTGCAATTATTGGCAGATTCGAACAATCATCAAGTGAACACAAACGATTGCTCTTAATAAAGCGGACTGTATACAATGCTATATTGTGCTTTTGAACTATCTGTTCATGTGTAAATCGTGCATTATACTAAAATATCAAAATAATTAAAAATAAAACAAAAAATTAAACTCATAACACAATGTATTTATATTTGGTATCTACTGCTAGTAATATGTACAATACATGTACATTGTAATTACAAAACGTTGTACACTATACACATGTACACCTTAATTACATGTAGTCCTGGGTATGAGGATAAACTACATCCGGCAGCAAGACTTCTGATCGGGAAATTGGAAATTTCGATGAGCATTGAATCATCTCTTAATTGCTAATGTTCTCAGGTTTACCCTGACCCAGGGTAGTAGCAGGGTCCAAACTATGGGCAAATAGTTAACCCCCAAACTAGGGTAAAAAAGTTATGAAAGTATAAAAATACATTTTCATAGTAAACAAATAAAAAACAAAATTACCAGCAATATATTTTTGAAGAAAAAAAATGATAACTATACATTTTGTAAAAGAAATTACAAACGTTCCCAAGAAAATTAAATTCCGGCATTAAATGAGTTGATATGCCGTAAAACAAACCAAACTAAAGCCTTAATTATAAAAAAATTAAATTGCAACAAAAATAATAAATACTATTTATTTATTAGATTGTTTAATTGCAATGTTTATTAATTATCTTATTTACAGGAATGGTTGGCAAAGCATCAACTAATTGCCAGTTGATTCGAACTTTATAAAATGGTAAATAACAAGGATTGCCTTATAGTTAGTTCACATATTCTAATAATTTAGAAAACGTTTATAAATTTTTAAATAAAAATTATTTTCATTTTTATTTCTTTATAAATTGTTAAAATGATAAATATTGCACTACATTAGTTTCAATATAATTTTCTTAGTTTTTAGAATCTGGTAAGTATTTTTGTTGCCAATTCCCAAGAACTAAAAAAAAATATGTATAAATTCACTTTCATCATATGTTTAGGTTTTTGCTATGAATAATCAAGTGTGGTCTCGCTTTGTTACTCTCCTGTTTGAGATAGCTATTTCTGTTTACTGTGACTATAAAAGGACACTATACGTGAACCTTGTATTCTCAGTTGAATAAAGCTTTCTTAAAATCTACACCTGCGTACTCTTGTCATTACAGTTTTATTCCAATTCTAATCATCACTTTTTAAATCAATAAACATCGCCGAAAAGAAAAGGTAGGGAAAAAAGCGGTGTCATGGGAAAAACTGTCCTTTTGACACTAAATCTTATTGCAGGCACATTTATCCATGTTTGCCGAACCCCCAACATTTCTTGAACAGTTCAACTCTGAGTCTGTCCGTTGGTTCAGTTATCAGTCTCTTGGAAGCCACACAATTTCACTCCAGGGATGAGTATCTTAAAGAGATTAGATTTAAACCGCTAATGTCTACGTCAAAGTTACCTTAATCAATTTTGATTGTTACAATAACATATCCGTTGCCTTCATTAGACCGAGCTGAGTTGGTTAAAATTCACTCGATTAAGCTAATGCCGTCGACGCCTCTGGCTACAGACGCCAGAAAAAATATCGCTCGCCCAGATATGAGCAAACTCTCCCGCTTCCTGTCGTATTTATCTTTTTTTTATTTTATTTTTTTAAGATCTTCTGCCTGATTCAAAATCTTTCATACTTCACTGGTGCTTGCTTTTACGAAAAACGCATCTTGGAGTCGAACCTTGTGTCTTCGAGTACCTCGTTTTCGGAGCGACAAAACTGTTTGAATTTCTTGGTAACTTTGCTTTAGGAATCAAGGAAGGGCATTAGAATAACAGAGAAATTGTGCTGGATGAGAATAGAAAAAATGTATTCAGTCAATAGACAAAAATAGAAAGGCGCGTAAGACAAGGAGGTGTCTTCTCACCGGACGTATTCAAAATTTATTGTGAAGCAATCCTGAGAGATTTGGAAGAGCTATCAGGGTTTCTTATTGGCGGCCACAATATTAGATATGAAGATGACACAGTGTTGATAGCAAACACAGAAAGGAAGGTACAGGGATTTCTACAGAAGGTGGTAAATGAAAACGAAAATAAATGATAAGTCTAGAATTTGTTTTGTCGATTGTAGTTTATGGTGTAACCTAGAAAGGGTTGCAGAATGAGGAATAACCAAAACGGAGGCTGAAAATGAAATGGTAATCTTTAAAAAAAAAACAACAAAATAAAATACTCGCTAGCGGCGTGAAGTAGGTAAACCACTGCTAGTGGTGGACTACTTAGACACCATATTACCCCCACTTACAATAGTGTCCAACGTATTTATGAGGACTGGGACATACCAAATAATGTTCATAGGTACAGTTTATTTACCTTTCGGTGGAGTAATGGATCGCGGCTCGATTGAGGAATCGGAGAGCCGAGTTCGAATTCCAGTTGAATCCATTATATTCACTTACGTGCTAATATCCTTGGGAAAGGTATGAACCCTCCTCCTCTTCTTAAGCTCTGGGTAAATAGCAGGACAGACCAGGTTCTGTAGCCTTGGATGGCAACTGGTCTACCGCTGAAAGAAATGGCAACCTACTGCGGGAAAAAAATCTGCCTCGTCAGTCATGTATCGAAAGATATATGATCGCCTACGCGTGTATCACGCATGGCACATAACTGACTGAGATGTTTCATGATATTCAGGACCGCAAATACAAAGGTTTTCTAAAATAAAACAAACTCATTTCCATAACGTTGCCAAAGAAGCTAGGTGCAAACGAACGCAAATTCAAAAAAAAAAAAAAAACAAACAAAAAGAATTATCATCCGTATTCTGATGAATAGAGCATGTAGCAGAATTAGACAGGAAATAGGACAAGAACAGTTCGGGTACGTAACGGCACTGGAACAAGGAATGTAATATTTATGCTCAGAATAATATGACAAAGAGCAATACAAACACAGAAGAATGTGTTTTAAAGATTATGCAAAAGCGTTTGATAAATTACGCCAAAAAGACCTGTTGGAACTGCCAGGTAACCCTGGCCTTATTTAGGAAGGATATTAGAATATTCATGAACCTATACTGAGATCCAGTCGCCTGCATGAGAATAGAAAAGGAGATCAGTAAATGCACCAAAATAGAATGTGTCTTTTCACCGGATATATTCAACCTTTATTGTGAAGCAATCCTGAAAGAAGGGTGTCATTATCGGCGGCTACAATGTTATCAACATTAGATATACAGATGGCACAATGCTGATAACAGACACAAAAAGGAAACTGCAAGAACTTTTACAGATGGTAGTGAAGAAAGACGAGAAGAGGAAGGTACCAATTGCAAGAAAACAGAATGAATGGTTGTCAGCAAAAGGCACAGCCCAACAGGCGAATAACAAATTAGAGATACCAAAATCAAACAAGTACGAGAATTTTAATATCTGGGAAGTGTTTTAACAGAGGACGGAAAGAGTGACACCAAAATCCGAATGCGCATTGGGGTAGCGAAAGATGCCTTCCAAAAGCTAAGCAAAGTATTAAGAAGCAGGAACTCTATCTACAATTCGTCCTTGCATTGAGTACTGTTGCCATATATGGCCTGGTGCCCCTGCTGTTCATCTCGAGGTCCTCGACAAAATCCAGAGACGGATATGCAATGTGATCGGTCCTGATCTGTCATCTCGTCTACAGTCACTTTCTCACGGACGTGCTGTGGCTTCCCTCTGTCTTTTCTACAAATATTTTCATGGCAGCTGCTCTGACGAGCTACTTTCACTGGTGCCCCGACGGCATGAATTTAAGCGTGCTACTAGGTTGGCATCTCGGTTCCACCCTTTCACTGTCGAAATGGCAAAATATGGCCGCTTTTTCTACTCCAATTGCTTTTTATCTCTCTCTTCCCGTTAGTGGATCGCCTATCCTATCACTTGCTTCCCTGACAGCTATAATCTTCAAATATTCAAATGTAATATCAATCGACATCTTCTGATGCCTTGACCTTGATCCCTGCCCTTCTATTTATCCGTTCCCCAAACACTCCTCTTTATACTTAATCTCCCTCTTTGTAACCCCTTGCGTGATAGTAGCACTCCCGCCTTGCTTGGGGTGATTTGCTTAAAAAAAAGGTAATAAAGGAAAGATAGAAAAAAAAGACTAAACATCAACTGCAAGAAAGAAAGTAATATTCTTAGCAAAAGGAACAGCTAAACACACAAATTACAAATTTAAGGTACGAAAATTAAACAAGGGTAACATTTTAAATATCTAGGAAGTGTTTTAACAGAGGACGGAAAATGCGAGCCCGAAATCTAAAGGTGCTGTGGGATAATGAAAGACACCTTCCAAAAGTTATGCAAAGAAACGGGAAAATTTTATTAGAAACAAAGGAAAGAATACTTGCTGGTTCTAATCCGAGTGAGAAAAAAAAAAAAAAAACACCCCTCAACAAATTGATAGACAAAACGTACAGATGTATGCTGGGATTTCTTCCTAGCCAATAAGAGTCTCAGTCTCATCCGCCATATTATTTGTTCCTTCTTGTCTTGAAGACAGAACGCTGCAATCTCTTCTTTGTATCCCCTTTGTGTGTTAAACACCATGGTGAACTTTTTACCTTATTACTGTTACTTTTCCTACTTTGGACTTGCAGACACACACACACACACATACAGTGACACGCATAAGTATTGGATACATGTTATTTTCTGTTATAACTCTAGTTTATGTTCGCCATTTTGCCTGATATTTGGTAAGTAATATCTCGTAAAGTTGTTTTAGTTGTATGTGGAAGGAAAATTAAAAACTCATGGTTGATTCCATTTTTTTTTTTATCAAAGTTCAAAATTACCCTATGCATACATCAGTTTAATATTTTGTTGTGTAGAGTTATAACAGAAAAATAACGTATGCGTATCACTGTATATATATATTAAGAAATAATGCTGCTTAATTAAAACACTTACAATAATAGAAATTTTGAATTACTACATTGCTACAATATTAAAATATCTTGCACCGCACGTTCAAAAAATATTCTTAACTGCTAATATTTTTTTAATAAAACATCTTTCGATAAATAACACATTAATTTTCGTCTTGGATTTTTACTCGAAATTACGTGAAATTGAGAAAAAATAACATCTATGCCTATAGATGGTGTATGTATTCACGTAAAGTACTTGCCAACGATATGGACCGAAAATCTAATCCATCGTACAATTTAAAAAAACAAAAAACAAAAAAAAAACAAGGATCATGTCGTTCCCCGAGTGGTCAGTAAGTTAATGTCTTCTTAATCTGTTAGCAAAGTGAATTCGCCATTAATTACATTAACTTTATTGATTTATTCTTTGAATGACTATTTTACGATCATCTCCTTACAGTTGGAGGAATACTTGAAGTGGCAGAAATATGGCCCTACAGAATGATGATGAGAATGCCATAGACTGAGCAAAGACGAAGTTTTAGAGAAAACGGAAGCAATGCGTCGCATAAAAAAGAAACTAATAAACTTACGTAGATGAATAACAGAACAGAGATTCGGTGATAGAACAAAAATACAAAGTTTACTCGGGGGTAAATGGATCGGAAGTTGTGGAGAGCCACGCTCGCCCACGTGATATAAAAAAAAAAGAAAAATCCTCTCATGATGCATAGAGCAACAAAAGACAGTAAGTTGTGGAGAGCCATGATCGCTTACGTTCTGGCTGAACATGGAAACATCAGCGAGGAAGAAGTCCCTTGCTGCTCGATGTAATGTAACGATCGCACGCCAAAACAATTTAAGCTGGCGCTTTCCTAGTGAAATCCTACTCCATCACCCACACCTTTGTGCATACATAGACCCGTCTGAAAACAAACAAACAAAAAAAAAATACCAAAGAAACAGAAAAAGAAACCCTCCCCAAAACTCAATTACTTATCTTCCTCCGACCATGTTAAATAATTACAGACGCTGACAAAAGTGAATGTCAGTCGGCATTATTAAACGCATGCAGTTTCTCTATCTTTTTCGATTAGATAGATATGTAAGGTATTTACATAGCTAGAGAGTTATATATATATATATATATATATATATATATATATATATATATATATATATGTGTGTGTGGGGGGGGGATTTTAGGCTAATCATATAGTAATTCGTCGAGACTACAATATTCCTCAACAGAAAGCACTGGACGGCCGTTTCGTCCTATCTAGGACTCATCAACAGTGCGTATCCACTACCGAGAATCGAACCCGGACCGATACAGCACAAACGTCATACCAGCTGTACCAAGGTGCCTCGTTGACGAAGAAGACACAAACCAGACTCGATATAGCGCCGCTACTCACTCAGTTCCGCAGCGATACTCATCCAAGTATTCAGATAACCTCGAAATAGTGCCCCAAGAGCCACGACTAATATATATATATATATATATATATATATATATATATGTTTTTTTGTGTGTGTGTGTGTGTGTGCAGTACTTATTGGAAAGTGCTCAATATCAGTGATAAAGTTAACATATTCAGTTGTATGGATAGGAGTTTGTGACCCTGGGTTACACGCTTTTGCGATCATCAGACACACTCAGGGTTTGCCTGATGATCGCAACAACGTTAAATCCAGGATCACAAACTCATATCCATATAACTGAAAATATATATATATATATATATATATATATATATATATATATATATATATATATACAACTGAATATATATATATATATATATATATATATATTGAAAACAATAAAAAATATTAAAAATTAAAATCTTCAGACACACTGGGTTGTAGGATTAATATTCTTTCGTTTTTTTATTATTATTCCATTTAGATTCCTCGACTAGTTTCGTCCAAAATGGCCCTCATCGGGAGAAGAAATATTTCTGCTTGCTGGTAGCAGTAAACTACAGAAATGAATATATATATATATATATATATATATATATATATATATATATATATATATGAAGAAATATACTCTTAAAGTGTGCTATATTTATGGGATAAAGTGCTCAATACCAGAGATAGAGCGTGTGTAAATATTAAAGGAACATTGAAGTCAACAACTAGATGCGACAGGCTAGACCCCTCGTCAGGCCATATATATATATATATATATATATATATATATATATATATATATATATATATATATATATATATTCAGTTATACATATATATATTATATTATTCATATATTCAGTATATATATATATAGATATTTATTATGTGATATGGATTAAATCCAACCAATACTTTAATTTATTTTCTGTTTATACGTTATTTTTATTGATACAACTTTTTTTTTTTAAATTAAACCGTATTAATTTCATTTATTGGACTGAATGTACGAGAAACTTCGGAGAAAATATGCGTTCTCCGTCATCTGGCCTTGTTTGCTGCTAACAGTTCAGATGTGTATTTATAATCAGTAATTTGAACTTTGCTAACCATTATACGTGGCTAAATGGTTAACAGCATAGATAGGACGTGTAACAATTTTATGAGACTTTACAATATACACAAACGGAACAATCAAAGCTAATCGCCCAAACATCGTGATCGGAGACCAGAAAAACAGAATGGGCTTTTTTATTGACATGGCAGGCCTTGCAAACAGAAATGTATCTTTGACGGTCTTTAAAAAAATAACTATCAAAATACAAAGATCTTGAAAGCGAAATTCAAAAATGTGACACCTGAGGATATCAGCAATTCCTGTTGTAGTTGGAACTCTCGGATTGATTAGCAAAGATTCTGATAGACACATTGAATGAACTGCGGATATCAGCAAACCATTCCCCATCTAAACAAAACGTCTCAAATATGAATAGATAACTTTCCTACAGTGCGCGTTTTACTCACAGAAAACGGAGCGGGACTTGGTGATTAGGCACTTATAATTACTCTCTGGCAATACTACACACAGATATAATATTTACTGTAGGCACCTTCCGCTAATTCGGTATACGTAAATTTTACAATGATTTTTTTTAAAAATGAAAAAAGCTTTCTTGAATCTTTCATTTTAGCTTTAATTGAAAGCTAAAGGATTTCAAATTTACTATTTCCAGTATTTCTCCGTGGTGTATTTCAAGCAGAAATGATATTGATTGGAGTCGATTTTCTTTTCAGAAAAATCGATCAAAACGGCCATTTTTGAAACATTTGTAAACAAAAGTTAATTCTCGGTTTAAAAATCCTGCAGAAATAAAATATATATTTCTGAAACTTTGAAACGTTATTTGAGGAAAATTAGAAAGGATGATAAAATAGAGAGCAGATAGGGAACGTATATCAATCTAACATGTTTCAATTTTATCAAATCTTCGTCACAGATTGAGAGAAAATTGAAAACAGCTAGCTTACAGATAGCTACATAGATTTGCCTCTTTTCCACTTGATAGAGTCTTTAAAAGTGATGAAATATTTCATGGTACACATCCTACCTCTCCTCCCACTAGGAAGTGGGGGGGGGGCAAGCAGGAATGAGACGGTGAAAATATTTAAGAACAAGTGGAGTCAGTCTATATTTCTGAGATGAGGTATTATGTACACTATTTACATTATTCGGACTATTGTCCTCATCTTTGTCGTCATATTTGTTACAACATTTCGGCCTTTATACGCTCCGGCCTTCTGCAGTTAGAATGGTTCGAACTGAACCCTTTATTTCGCTCACTGGGGTAGAGTGTTCTAGTTCCACGTGCCATGTTTTAATGGATGTTAGTTGTCATTTATCTCCTGTTAATTCCCCTCACCAAGTTCTCCACTGCCTTAACCGGGTATTGAACTCACACTCTTTGGGTCCTGTCACTGGATCTAACCAACGCCTTTGTCCACTGTGCCATGTGTCCGTGTGGATAAAGGCGTTGGTTAGATCCAACGCCTTTATCTAGTGACAGGACCCAAGTGTCATCTAGAGACAGATCATCAGTTTGCTTAGACATCCGATTGCTTCAAGCGAAACCCGTCCGATTTGGCATCAGTCGGAGACTCTGTCCCATGAGCTACGAGCGCTCGGTTGAAACAAAAGCGAATTTTCACGTAATTACTCTTCGAATAAACACGCCAATGACCCATAGTGCTCAATTCATGGAAGATCTTTGCAATATTAGCAGCAGTAGTCACTGTTGATAAATTCACGCTTTTCTCAAATATATATATATATATATATATATATATATATATATATATATATATATATATATATATATATATATATATATATATATATATATATATATGGTTAAGCTGAATGATGTCGATTGAAAAAGACTGAAATTCTTCAGTATCCCAACTCTAGAGTTTAGTAGGTGGAACTGTCTGTCCACTATTGAAAATTTTATCTATTAATTTTTTAATTAAATCTTTAAAATTTTTTATTGTTTTATCAGTAAATTTACCAAAATTCATATTAACTTCTATTTTACATTATTTTTTCTTCCTAAGTACTTTCGAATGATACCCCATTCATTTACAAGGATTGTTCTGTGCATAGTTACGCAACTAGTTTTTAATTCCGTTTGATGGAATCTATTTCAAACGTTTTAAATTATTACAATGGCCACGCACGCACCACACTCTCACGTAGGTTAACTTGTCATTTGTCAAAATTTAGTGGCTTTGTGTACATATAGATGAACATATGACAAATAAACAAAATAATAATAATATTACACAAATTTTAGTTGACAACACCAACATTTTATTCAGGACATGTAAAGAAAGACTCATAATTTTTGAGGCTGTTGTAATAAGAAAGAACCATTCAACATTGAATAAAGTTTCTTTCTCCGTAGGAGACCGTATATTGAAGTGTGTTTAAAGAAAAAAAAACAAAAAAAAAAAAACATAAAAATTCAGTGTGACCGTTTATATGACCGTGAGCTGAATTCAATTCTGTCAAACGTTTGAAAATAAAAGTTAATATGAATTTTAGCAAATTTACGGATAAAATAATTTATTCGGAAATTTGAAACATTTAATAAAAGATGGATAGATAGAACTTATCCATATCATTTAACAAAACATGTTTGAGAGAATTTTGTGTTCGGTGTTTCGAAAATTCGACATGTATATCCTAAGACGCATTAGGACAACGAAAGATGCCTTCCAAAAGCTGAGCAACGTATTAAGAAACAGGAAAATATCGTTAGAAACAAAGAAAACAGTACTAAACTGTAATGTAGTATCAGTGCTCCTATATAGCAATGAATGCTGGACAATCACTTCATGCCTTTCATAAACTAAGCAAAATATTAAGAGATAGAAAAATATCGTTAGAAACAAAGAAAACAGTACTAAACTTTAATGTAATATCAGTCCTCCTATATGGCAGTGAATGCTGAACAATCTCCTCACAGTTGAAAAGAAACTTGAAGCAACAGAAATGTGGTTCTACAGAAGGATGCTGAGAATACAATGAACCGAACATGTGAGCAACGATTAAGTTCTAGAGACAATGACAACCAAAAGGAAACTCATACTTAACATCAGGTAGAGGCAGTTGAAATTTCTGTAGCTCATAATGAGGAAAGAAGGCTTGGAAAATTTGAGACTCACAGGACAGATTGAAGACAAGAGAGACAGCGAAGAACAACGCATAGCTTACCTGGTGAGCGTGAGTGAATAGATGACTATGGAGGAGATGGCAAAAAAAGAGAAAAGTTATAACGATCTTCACAGGACAGGGAATTGTGAAGAGCTCTTTTAGCCAACGTCCTGAAGGGACACGATACAGAGAAAAATATGTGTGCTATAAGATTTTATGTGTGTGTGTGTGTGTGTGTGTGTGTGTGTGTGTGTGTGTGTGTGTGTGTGTGTGTGTGTGATCCCACAAGAGACAACGATGAGGATGACGGGTGCCGAACGTGAACCGCCCGTTGCTCATGCCGATTTCAAATCTAGAGATTTTCGATTCGGTCCATGTGACCCCCTCTTCTATTTTATTTTTATGTGTGTGTGTGTCTGTGTGTGCGGAGTCGGGATTTAATAAGGGCCAATGAAGTTGCGTGACGGGATCATGTGATATTCTTCTCTTGCAAGCCGGCTCACCACCTTCATCGACGTTATAAATGGCCGGCAGCGTTTTTTGACTCAGCTCAATGAAAAAAATAAAGGAAGAAAACGAAAAAAAAAAAAAAAAAAATGGAAATAATAAAGGAGCCGAAAAGAAACCTGGAAAAGCAGTAATAAAAACGAATCAAAGGTTATATTCACATTTTCGACGGTGCAGAGCAAGAGACGCGGAGGTTATTTTTCAGTGGCATCCTTCTCGGCGAGAGAAGAGAGAGAGAAAAAAAGAAAAAAAAAAAGATTGAAATTCTTTTATGAGTTTCTGCTTTTATTTTGAGTGTCTGCCGATCGTGTAAAAACAGAAGGATGGCTACCGTCAACGTCTCGCTGACGTGAGAATCTCGCAGCGCGTGATTTCGGTACAGACGGCCGCCATTTGTTAGTTTTTCTGTCGTGATTTTTTTTCTCTTCCTTTTTTTTTTCTCTTCCTCGTTATTGTTGTTGTTATAACATTTTCTGCCCACCCCTTATCCCATCCGACTTTCTTTCATTCCCAGACAAATTTGTTTGACCTTTCACACTGTGACTGTCTGTGATTATTATAGCACAAAGAACGTAACAGAACAACAGACCGCAAAGTTGAAAATATCTTTCATGTGAATAGTTGTCAGTATTTTTTTCGAGTAAGCAAGTTTATATTACTAATTATCTACGACATTCATCTTTTCATAACCTCCTCATATATATATATATATATATATATATATATATATATATATATATATATTATTATTATTATTATTATTTATCAATCCGACAGATTTTTATCATTTTATTTTTAAAACATTATTTTTAGTGGATATTCAAATTTGAATAGGCGCTCCATGTATTTATTAAACTGTATATTTACTTATTTTAGTCTACCGGCCTAAATATTCGAGATATCTTATTAAAGAAAAAAAAGGGGGGCTCTCTGGCAGGATATGAACCCGTGTCCCTCTGTTTTTCTTTTATACGATTTCTCGAATATTTAGGCCGGTAGACTAAAATAAATAAATATACAGTTTAATAAATACATGGAACGTCTACTCAAATATGAGTATCCACTAAAATAATATATATATATATATATTGAATTGATGTGAGTTTTAACCTGGGTTTCACGTTTTCTGCGATCGTCAGACAAACTGATTAATTTTTTTTAATAAATCAAAAATTTCAAAAATTAATCAGTTTGTCTGACGATCGCAGAGAGCGTGAAACTCGGGGTCACAAACTGGCATCAATCCAACACATCAATCCAACTAAATATGTTAGCTCTATCACTGATATTGAGTATCTATAAAAGAATACCCGCTCGGCCCGGTGGCTAGGATCAAAGTGTAGTATCTGCGCTTTGTGAGCTGCCGGGTCGGGTGTCTGTCGAACTCTCTGCTTGCAGAGAGGAACCCGGACGAAGCTCCGCCGAAGGGTAGGGTTTCGTTGGGGGAGGTTGACGGAACTGGCCCGCCTCGGCGGGTTTGGATGGTTATTTATTTTGGCTGGGCCTACGGGGCTCAGAGATACCCACATTAAAAAGGCCTTGTGCCACATTCGATCCCCGTGGGTGGATTGATAAATACCATCACTGATATTGAACGCTTTCCAATAAGTACCGCGCATCTATAATATATAAATTGCATATATGTATAAATTATATATATATATATATATATATATATATATATATATATATATATATATATATATATATATATATATATATATATTTATTTTATGTGTGTGTATATATATATATATATATATATGTTTGTGTGTGTGTGTACTATTTATTTGTTTAAACCTCATTTTTAATGTATACTCATATTTGAGTAGATGATCTGTTTTATTTATTTATTAAACTCTATATTAATTTGTTTTATCTACCGACTGAATATATATATATATATATATATATATATATATATATATATATATATATATATATATATATATACGGTTATGTATGTTTGATTAAAAGTAAACGAAAACACCTTATAGATTATTATTTTTATCATTTAATATATTGAATCAATTGCTAAGTCCGCTGCTACGAAAGTAGACTCACTATATAGTGCCAGACATGTTTTTCTTACCAGAACCAATCTTGTACCATTCGTCGAACATTGCTGCCACTTTAAATATTTTACAAATACCAACGGGAAAAGTTTCGTTGATTTTTAATCAACAGTGTATGAATTAAAAGCTGCTGGTCAAACCTACCCAATATATATAAGATTACAATAAATTCACTATAGAGTTACTTACAATAACAATTAAGACAAAGCAATTAATCAACAGTCCAAAAATTTATTAAAATCGTTCTGAATAAACTATCTATCTCAATATATTCCTATCTCGGTCTATTCCTATCTATCTATCTATCTATCTATCTATCTATCTATCTATCTATCTATCTATCTATCTATCTATCTCATCAAATATCTATCTATCTATCTATCTATCTATCTATCTATCTATCTAAGAGAACGGCTTTCTGAATAGTCGTGTATTAGTTTACGAGAATCAGGTTTATTCTTCATTCAATAACTCCTAAAGAAATTAGTAAAGGAATGCAAGATATTGAAGCTGATGTTTACATTAACTGCAACAAAACAGAATGCAAAGTTGTTACCAAAACTGCAATGATGATGAAGTATACAACGAATTTAAACAAAACAATATACAATTGAAAAATGAAAAAAAAAATATATATATATATATATATATATATATATATATATATATATATATATATATATATATATTTGTTTGAATAAAAGACAGACCACGTTAAGATTCCATGTAATAAGCTTTAATAGGGTTCTGGATCACCAGTCTGATGATCCAGAACTCTGTTAAAGGGCTATGGTGAAATAGCTTATTACATGGAATCTTAACGTGGTCTGTCTTTTTTTTATTCAAACATATCTGCTCTGAATTTTACATTGAGCTCTCTGGATGTCATCCTCCTCAGGTCTACCCATACGGATTACCTAAGTTTGCATAAACTATATATATATATATATATATATATATATATATATATATATAAATATATATACAGGATAGAAATAATGTCGCTATGCAGTTACTTACAATAACAATTAAGACAAAGTAATCAATCAATAGTCAAGGAATTTATTATTAAAATCGTTCTGGTTAATTCTGGTTAATAACAATAAAATATTCTGGTAAAAAATAATAAATTAATTACCGATACTGTTCGACCTGCAAGCTGCCTGATTCAATGCTTTGCTTTTTTATTTTAAGTAACTATATAGTGACATTATTGCCACCATAATCATTTCTTCCCAAGCAAGGCAACAAAGCCACTAAGACGCAGAGTCGGGTTACTGTGTGTGAAAATATAAGAACAAGAAAAACGTTATTAAGGAACGAGAACAATAAAAGAACAGAAATTAAGGCAGTAGATAACGACTGACGTTGAATTTAAATTTTTGAAAGTCAAACATGACTGTAATGCATGAAGCCGGAAGAGAGTTCCACAGGCTAGAAGTGTAAGAGAAGAAACTGTTAGCACAGAACTTGCGGTTGAATATGGCCGTTTCAACTATAAAATTTTGCCGCCAATCTAATACTGCGCTTAAATTTAGAGAGTCTGGGTACCATAGAATAAAGTTCATCCGAGCAATTAACGTGATAGCCTTTATAGAAAATGCACATGGAAGCTACATTACGGCGATGGGAAAATGACTGTAGCCGAGATGATAGGTCAGGACCAATAATATTGCAGATTCTTCTTTGGATACATAGCACTATATAAATAGACAGCAGACTTGAACCTGGGTTAAATTCAGCATCGATACTTTCGTGACATCTTGGAAATATCAGCTGAAGTGTCAATCTGGTTAAGTTTGTTAACTTTTCAGCCGCTAGAGCCCACAGGAATCCCTTTTTCAAGTTATGCCGACGTGATAGCTCGGATCACAACGGGCACATTTTGTCTGCTTGTAAAATAAGCGAGAATACTTTTAGAAATAACTTTTTTTTATGCGTTAGCATACTTTCGACATTACTGTGATTAGCAGTATGCTTTTCTCGTCATATTATTATTTGATCTTTGAGGGGAATAAAATAAGTTACTGCTTTCCAGTTTATGCGATATATATATATATATATATATATATATATATATATATATAGAGAGAGAGAGAGAGAGAGAGAGAGCGTAAACTGGAAAGCAGTAACTTGGCCCTCAAAAATCATATAATAATATGATGAGAAAAGCATAGTGCTAATCACAGAAATGTCTAAAGAATGCTAACGTATAAAAAAGTTATTTCCCTTTATAGTAGGAAAGTGTATATATAATGTCACCCATATGCAGGTCTGTTACACAGTATCGCAGCTCATGAGTGCGGCTAGATATCCGATTGCTACAAGGCGGGATCGAAACCCAACCGATCTGACAGCAGACGACGTTTCTACGCTTGAGCTCTCAGCCCACAGTATTGCGATAAGAAAATTCTAGCGTATTATTTTTACGAGTATAAACAAACTCCAGACAGCCATAATGCTAGATTCATTTTTAATGAAGAGCGTTGAGTTCGCGGAGACGGCTGCTGTTTAGAATTTATATATATAGCATGAATATATATCTAATATATATATATATATATATATATATATATATATATATATATATATATATATATATATATAAGGCAGGATGTGGTGTGTGTGTGTGTGTGTGTGTGTATGTAACGAATGCACGGCCGCAATTTTCGACAGATTTACACCAAAATTTACATGCACATGCTACAAGTTAGTGGGAAGGCCAAAACCGACTTTGCATTTTCCAACTCCCATCGATAGCGGAAATAATCGATTTTTTCATGCTTCTATGGCAGTTTTCATGTAGTTTGCGGCCATTTTGTACTGGCCAGAGTGAGAGCCAACAGCTGACTGCCACGAATTGGCAGGAAGATTCTATTGGCCAGCGTGAGAGCCAACAGCTGACTGACACGTATGTTAACTAGCATGCTAGCATGCAAAAAAAAAAATGGATAGCTGCATTCGTCACAAGCGACAAAAATTTAAATCTGCTTGGCACTATATTCAAATTGGCTCATTCGCTTGCATAAACTCAACGTTGATTCTGATTCCGCAGAACTGGGTTAGGTGTGAAAAAGTATTTGTTGTTAAAATTCTTTTTTCATTCGGTTTTTCCAGTTACGAGTCCTTTTTTAAAGCTGATTATTTTGTGTTCATTTTGTTTAGTTCTTTTTTCGTAACAGATTTAATGTTTAGTATAGAGCTTAGAAAAAAATCGCAGTGTGAGATAGGCAAGAAGTAAGGCATGTAGCAATATCAGCACGGCAAAGGGCACTCCTTTAAAGGCAAGGAAGGGCAAAAAAATTTTAAGTCAAGTGATAGCGATTATTGTATGAGTCGTACGACTTTTGAATCAAGCACGGGCAACGCCGGGTCATGCTGCTAGTATATATATACTTTAAAAATTAAGAGTTCAGTTGAATCCGCTGCCTTGGTTTCTTCTTCTTCTTCTTCTTCTTCTTCTTCTTCTTCTTCTTCTTCTTCTTCTTCTATTAGACTGAACGTCGTGCGTTTATTTAATTAAAAAATAGCGTTCATTATATATATATATATATATATATTTTTAAATTGAAGCGTTAAGTGGTCATTTGATAAAGATCACCTAAGGATACCGTTAGGTTGAAACCAAGCTAGCGGATTCAACTGGTCTCCTGATTTTTAAAGTTAAAAGCCCTATATGTTATTTTTACTTTGATTTTATTTTTTCACACGTGTATTGAGCACTTTTTAATACCACTGTTTCCTGGTCTGATTCAACGCTGACCACTAACCTTTTATGTATTATGTATTATTTATATATATTTTTCCCATACTTTTTATTGTCCCAAACGCTTTCGCCACTTCTTTAGCCATTACATTACCGGAAATATCTCGCTATTAGAGACGCTCGGTATATAAAACATCTCTATCCTACTATGAATGTCATCTTATTTAACAGTGGAAATGTAATGTTAAAATTTTTTTAAAAAATAGATGCTCACGCGATTTCCATCCGCGCTCAACATTCGAAGGCTCGGAATGAACGCTCCTATTCAAAACAACACAAAAATAAAATACAACTTAAACAGTCAAGACATGAGAAAAACTAACAACACCAAACGAAAACTCCCTTGAAAATGGCTAGAGAAATGTTCAAAATACCCTGGGACATTGAAAATAATGGGGAAATTTGTGTACTCCCTTACTGCGACAAAATGGGAAAACGTAAGAATGCTGGAAAAGCTAAATAAAAAATTAATTAAACCTTCCTTGCCTGCCGCATTTAATGAAAGATTTTTAAAATAAAGGTTACTATATATATATATATATATATATATATATATATATATATATATATATATATATATACCGAAAAAACCAAATTTATCGAGCACTTTTGAGGAAACCGCGAATTTGTAAACAGTGGCAGCTATTGCTGGTAATGCAAAGCTCTTCTATGAATCGAGCACTCTGAGTCACTGGCGTGTTTATTAAAAAATAATTACGTAAAAATTCCCCTTTCCCTCTACTGGGAACTGATATATTAGGGGTAAAATCTCTGATTGATGCCAAATCAATCGGTTTTCGATCCCGGCTTGAGGCAATCAGATGTCTAGCCACACTGATGAGCTGTGATACAGCGAAACAGTCTGTCTTTGGATGACAATATATATATATATATATATATATATATATATATATATATATATATATATTATGGGGAAATATTATGTATCAAAAAGTGAAAGTACTTTGCTTGTCACGCGTTTCGTCCTACAGGACTTAACTGAGTTGAATTTGTTATGTTGGTACAACTACACATGCGAACGAACAAGATTTTCTGGTTATTTTAGAATTTTTGCGCATGCGTAGTCGTAACAAAACATACATCAGGTCTGATTATTGTGTTTAGCATGAAACAACCTGTCGCCACTGGGTGTTGACTTCAATGTTCACTTGTATATATATATATATATATATATATATATATATATATATATATATATATGTGTGTGTGTGTGTGTGTGTGTGTGTGTGTGTGTAATAAAATACATATAAAATCATTAAATAATTTAAATTAATTTAAAATAATTAATCCCTTATAGTTATGTTACGAAAATATTTGATGATAATATTTAACGAGTTTTTCTTGATATGTGATTAACATAGTCACAATTTACTCTACAACTATGTTTCATATTTGACGAAAGCCAACAATATAAAACAATAAAATAAAATTACTTGGAACTATAATTAAATTAAATTATTTTAAAATAAGCATATAAATATTTGATAAGTTTGAATATTACGAATTGACGGAAAATTTGCAATTATTGATATAAATTTCTATATATATATATTTTATACGTTATTTCTATATATACAAATATCTAAGTAAATGCCCTGTTTATAATAAGCGGTATTAACATTTACCGGTTTGAATGTCCGAGAAATGTCATAGAAAATATGTATCCTGAGACATGAAACGAATCTGTATCTTACACGGAACCTCCATTATAGCCTGTGAAGATTGTGGAGAGTTCTAAACTCCCACATCATGAAAGGGGTACGGCGCATAGAGGAAGAGATGATTTTGCCGCTTGAGGCAAGCAAATTTAAACCCGGTGATAACTGTAAGCATTTTTAATCCGAATCTCGAACAGAGTTTGCCAAATTCCGGTCTGATAACAGTTATGTCATCTTCAAACGAGGAAGAAAAAATGGGGCACCAAAAAAAAAAAAGAAAAAAAAAAGCTATGATCCTTGACCTCAATTGTACAAAATATGTTGCAAGTATTCAAAAACTGAAGAAAGAATTCGCCAACAGGTTTGTGGATTTCAGAAAATATGAAAACAAATTAAAATGGCAGCTGATGTCGAACGGCCATTCTGGTGATCATTTCACATCCTTTGACTGCTATCAAATATAACCGTGAGTTTTATTGATTTGCAGTCAGATAAGGACTTGAAGAGAGCATAGTGAGAATGATATGGCGACATTTTATTCAAAGTATTTTATTGGAAAATATACAAATTTGACGCAACATGCCATCAAAATGATCCCACTTTTCGAAAGCACATAATGCTGTGAACAATCTTTTTCAAGGATTAAGCTTATAAGAAAAGCCAAATGCCGAAGTCATCTGACTGATGAGGTATGGGGGTACCCAGTGAGGATCGCACTTACTCAGTCTAATTATCTGAAAGCTGACAGGGTTCCCGAAGAAAATAGCTTAGATGTGGCACAAGGTTGCATCTAGTGAGGATCGAACTCACCTAGCAAGACAACCTTGCTAACCATTACACCATGCCGAGGTGCCTGAATTGATTTGAAAGCATTTAAAAAAGGATCAAGTGTTCTAACAAACCACCGAGGGTTCTACAAGAATACTACCTGGATGAGGTAACAGTTTTTGAAAAAAACAGCATACTTAAAAAGTTTGGAAAAATGACACATAATGAAAATTCTAAATGTGTCAAAGCCGAAAATATGAGGCAAAATTATTTATTCATTGATCTAGTGAGACTTATTTATTTAATAAAAAATATGAAAATGCATCTATACAAAGTTGTTGAAAATCCTTCTTCAAAAAATCCTGCTCCTATTTTTGTATGTTAAAAATATATGTTCTGTTAAAAAAAAATTGTGAGAGTTCTAAATATTTTTAGAGATGACTGAGGGCCCTCTTTATAATCTCGAACAGAGTTTTAAATTTTTGAAAGTGGCTTCCCAAGAAAATATGTTGAACAAAAACCGCCAGGGTGTCAGAAAAGAAAACAAATTAAAATGGTAAGAACTTACTGTTGAAGTCAGAAGACATGAATGATCAGACAACGAAAATACAAATTTCCAAGATGCCTTTGTCTTAGTAGCTAATGTGTGTTTGTTTGGAAACGTCATCATTGATCATAACCACAACTGCGCTATATCGACGCAATTGTGCAAAAGATAAAAGATAGTCATTAAAACATTATTTATTTGCTTATTTATTTAATTTTATCTATAAATTTAGTTTTTTGTTAAAATATATGTTCTGTTTAAAAACAGTCATTTTTTTTCCTTTTTTTTTTTTTTTGGCTTCCAAGAAAATATGTTGAACACCGCCGGTGTAGAGATTTCCGGTAAAAACCTACTGTTGAACAAGACATGAACTCAGACAACGTACAAATTCCGCCTTTGTCTTAGTAGCTTGTGTGTTTGTTTGGAAACGCTTCATTTTCATTTTTGGTTTTTTTCTTTTCCTTTTTTTTGGGGGGTAACTGTTTCTCACTGGTTTTTCCTCTGTAACGGTTATTTCGTTGTTTGTTTTATTTGATAAGTACGTAAATAAATAAGTAATGAAGGAAAAAGCTAAAAAATGGAAGAAAGGAAAAAGAATAAGTAAACAAAAAAATGGTTGGAAGGAGAGTTGGTAATAAAGCTAAACTTATCAGAACATCTGGTTTGTGTTTTGAAAAGAACAGTCGTCAGAAGAATTTTGAGAAGAACAGTCGTCAGAAGAATGTATATATATATATATATATATATATATATATATATATATATATATATATAATTGTGCATTTGGGCAGCAACCCCTCTTTTATACAAGTTTCATTGAAGACGACTGACGAGCCACTGTGATTAAGCCTTTTTTTTAAATGCTTTTTGTTTTGGTCATAAAGGTGTGTAAAACTACAAATGCTCAGTAGAGGCGAGCGTTTTCGGCAAATCTTTAAGCCTTATTTAGGATGTTTTTTGTTTAATTAAATATGTAATTTTTTTATATGCATATATAGGGATGGGAATAAATTTTTAATTTCTGAACATGGTCAGCATGTTCTGTCCGTGTTTTAATATCTATCTATCTATATATATATATATATATATATCAGTGTTCATCAATGTTTGTCGGATTCATTACAATCTTTAATAAAATATATAATTGGTATAACTTAGATACTTAAATGATTTCTTTACTCTAGCTAAAATACAGAATTTTTAAAAATCTCTGTTCATGAAATAAAAAAAAACAAATTTTGGTATTTTAATATTAACTGTAATAATTATATAAAAATAAACCTTTATTTTTAAAAAAAATTCCAGACATGGAAGGAAAAAGGGGAGGACAAAGTCTTTGATATGTTTGCCTGTTTATTGCTCACTTTCCATTTTTTTATTGTTTTATACCATGGTTATTAAATCACTAATGGTAGAGATAGGATTAGTTGACTGGTATCATATTTCCTCAGCACTACCACAGTCACACTCCGCACCTTACACCTCCACTCGACGAGTTAAAGCTGCCACTTTCTTTGATTTTCACTGACTTTAAGTCCAGCTAAATTTAATTTGCCCTTTTTCTATTGATAGATTCCTCTAAAAAGGTTATGCTGTACAGGATAAATTATTTGAAATGGACATTTAAAAAGAATAAGGGGAAATACAAATGTGTTCTTTGAAAAATAGTGCATACAAGTCATTGGAGATTTTTAAAAGATTGTTTATAAAATTAAAACAAGAAATACATTGCCTATTAAGTATGTTTACAGTCTGATAGGGCTCTGATCTATGCAACCCGACTAGCCACATTAATTTTATTTCATTCTTTTTTTTTTCTTACTTTCTTTGTTTTTCTTTCTTTCTTCTTTCTTCTCTTTTTCTTCTTTATTATGAACAATATAAACGAAATCTATTTCGGTCAATATTTTGAGGCACGGAATTAAAACAATTTTGGATTCAGCTGAAGTCAAGAATGAAAAAGAATAAAAATAAACAGACTATCATTATTGATTTGTCCGTGTATTGTTTAATGTATTGTAATGTAATTGTCATCTTTGATAATGGCTTATGTAAGCCGAAAGCTTAGATAGGATTAAAAAATATGTATCAATATGGTGATTTTCTTTCGTCTTTTAATGATAATGTCATTAAGCTTATCAGACAATATGGAAAGAATTTACATAAAACAAATTAGACAACACTTGTCTATATTATTTAATGAAACATGCATCAATGAAAAAATGCGACCTAAATACACACACAATATATATATAGTAGTTTTTTGTGTATGTGTAACTGTTCCGTAAAACCTTTATCAGGTTCTACAAATTGGTGAGAGGCGTACATCTGTTCTACCATTCTGTGATAAAAATTGACGGTTCAGGTGGGAGGAGTAAGGTACTTACCTGGGTTGTTGTTTTGGACATTAAAAGTTGTTACCTTCTTTTTACCAATTTTTTTATACTTACAAGGTCTCGTGACTTATTACGTGATCACTGAAGTGGTTATATAAAAGAATTTTTTTTTCTTCATTTTTTTTAAACTTTGTTAGATGACGCACTTTATCTGAGGTAGAAGCTGCGTCACGGAAGTGGATTTTTTTTTTTCGCAACTAAAGGTAAGTACCTTTAGCTCATTTTCCAGGTCTGCATCGTTACGGATTTTTTTTTTGTCTTGGGTCGAGATTTTCTCGACATTTCTTTAAATACTTCTGGATATCCTTCACGCTCGATTTAGATTTTAACTGAAACTCTTCTTTTATTCACGCCTTGAATTTAAATCTTTGCAAAAATCAATCTTTTAAACTTTTTACGATACCAATTACTTCTCATCGATGAATAAGAGGGGAGCAGTATATATGGGACTACTTAGAGATGTTTACATGGCTTTCACCAGGCTGATAATCCTTAATCAATTTCTTTTTCAATTCCGTTCCGTGGTCTTTCGTTTTCGCCATTATTTAAAAAAAAAATGAATGAATTTTTAAGCCGTAACATGAAAGATTTTTTACAATGATGCTCAGCATATACCATCGGTATTCTTCCTCTTTTATGTGCTGTATCTTTTCAGGACGTGGTAGATAATGGTTCTCCACAGCTTCCTGTATTTTATAGCTTTAAACAACGTTTGTCTAATTACTATCCCTCTCACCTACTGCTCTGCCATCCATTGGCATAAACTTGGTTTGGCCAAAAATTTATTTGGTTCATTAAAAAAGAATTTTCTACTTAATATCCGAACGAACATTTTGGCCAACCCATTATATGGGATGTAACAGCAAAATTGTCCAAATCATGTTATCGCATAATTGTCCATCCTACCAAATGTTTAATATGTAAAAAACACTAAACTATTTTGAGTTTCTTTCTTTTTAGGTTTTCAGATAAGTCGTTTAGCCATCTTGATACCATTTGTCGTAAGAATCAGTGAAAAAGACTTTGAGTTATGTGTCAGCCCCACTGTCTTCTCAACTGAACAATGGTGAGAGGGAAAATGGTACCATCATTCATACTCTGACTTCCCTCTTCAAATCCATTCAAGAACCATTAAGAGAACAGTGAATAAGTTTGAAAAAAAGAGGGAAAAGTAGAAAGGAAAACTGGATCAGGAGGTCACAACAGGAAGAGGGATCATCATTTCAACGTAGAGCTAAAGAGATCAATTAGAAAAGATCCAACTCAATCCATAAGACGTTTGGCACATGAGAGAGGAATTTCAACTATGACAGTCAAAAGAGCATAAAAAAGACTTGAAAATGAAATCGTACGTGAAACGTGTGAGGCACCTTGTTAATCCAGGACAGGAAACTAGAAGGTTAGAGAGGGCGAAGATCATTTTGAATAAAGTGGAAAATGATCCTGGAATAATATATATATATATATATATATATTTGAACTTTTATTTCAATCCTTCATGAGCTTCCATTTCTTAGCTTTCATTAATTAATGATGAACATGTCATTTTCGTTTATGATCGATTCCATCACGATTCTTCTGTTAAGCTTGGAGAGTAATTATATATTATCATTGCTCAAAGTAGAGTCCAATCCTGATATAAAGCGTCGGAGGATTCCAGTAAGATATGTTTAATCATTTGTAAAATGCAACGGTTCAAAGCTTAATCTGACAAATGGACAGGTTTCCTGTTACACCCGGTATATATATATATATATATATATATATATAATAATAGCTGACCACTCGTATTCGAGGATATCCGTTTACTAGGGCGGCTAGCCAATCCCTATTGCAGACTCTAGCTCAGGCACATTTGTGTTTGTTCAACACCCACACACCCAACCTATGGTTTATACTGTAACTATGCTGAGCAGACTTTAGTTACAGTTTCTGGGAGACAGTGTGTTATCTAGAATGATCAACAATTTGAACATCACCAGCACACTCAAACCCTCGGTCACGATGACTTGATACTTCGTGCTAGCACAGCTATCGACGGTCCCAAGTACTACATCTACTCAATTTCACTCTCAAGGCTTGGGTCAACCCGTGGTATAGTTTACAGTCACTTTGCAATATATATATATATATATATATATATATATATATATATATAATTTGGCTGTTACACCGGGTATATAAAGTGTATTTAGGTAGCAGGTATTCTTCCAAACATAATTTTTAAATTCAACAGACAAGGTCTATTTAATTTTTATTTTATTTTATTTTGTTTTCATTTTTTGAATAAGAGGGTGGAATTTAAATTATGGATAAACTATTCAAAGGTCGTGTATTTTTCTGTCTTGTTCAAGTACTTTGATTATCTGAGTCATTATCAAGCACTGAGTGATGTCAGTATATAGCAGATTTTAATGCTGTTTCGATGGCTGGAATTGGAATTGAAATCAGTATAAAGTCACGTGATATGCAACGGTTAAAAACATATATAAAATATTTATACGTGTTGTTTACTTTTCTATGCGTTTATTTTGTACGTATATTAAATATCTTATACACTCTCCTGTGAGAAAAGATATTATATTTAATGTGAGTTGCCTCGTTTACGTTCTAATATGTAAAAAATTTGAACCTCTCTTTGCAAGGCTTTCTGTATAATATTTTGATATTAGCCGTTAAAATATGTTTTATGTTGATAATTGCATTTTTCGTTATTTCCTGTTCAAACGACCGGCACAGAGAGAACCAGGCGATTGGTGAATATTTCTAGTCCTAGTTAGTAAGATTAATACAAAATCTGTACAATCATCCAGCGCTTCTAATATTAGAACTATAATTCTGCTTAAACGTTTCAGGTTTAAAAAGTGTTCATAAATTGCAGAAAATTTCAAGAAGCGACAAGTGAACCTACGAGATAGAGTGGTGCATTTGTGGCCAATGTAAGAATTTAATTTTTTTTTGTTTGTTTTTTAGTATTGGAGATATAATCTCCAAAATGATATGAAAATTCATATAGAACATTATTATTTTTTTTTTTTTTCCTCGGCAGCACATTTGAGTTTTCTGGATTCTTGTTAATAATTAGCTTAGACGTTTTTAACTTTTATAGTAAATGATAGTATTTGTCAGGACCGTTAACTGTTATGTACTGGAGGATCATATTTTTAATAGCTTTTTCATCTTGTTTATAATTAGCGTGCATCTGGTTACGATAAAATAATTTAATGATGTCTTTATATTTGTTTACATCAAGTTGATTGCTTGAGTTATTTACTTTTAATTTCGTTAAGGCCAATTTTATTTCTTTAACAACAACATAATTCGGGAAATTATTGTTGATAAGTGTTTGTTTTATGTTGCTTAATTCTTTATAAGATAATTTGTCTGAGGATGAAATTGATTTGGCACGGCTAATTGTGCTTTTATAACACCTATTTTACATCTGTGAGCACACTCACTGTTATAATTAAGAAGACGCGAATTTTGGCTTGTGAATTTTTAGAGAGTGAAGTAATAAATAAACACAATAAAAAGCGGGGATAAGAGAAGGATGCGCCTTCTCGCCAGACCTATACAATGAGGCCATTTTGAAAGAAGTAGTAGCCAGACCTGGATTCATTATTGGCGGTCACAATCTTAACAACTTAAGATATGCAGATGACATAGTGTTGATAGCAGACATAGAAAGGAAACTACAAGAACTCCTACAGAAGATAGTGAAGGAAAGCGAGAAGAAAGGACTAAACCTCAGCTACAAGAAGACGGAATGGTTGTTAGCAAAAGGGACAGCCCAACATGCAAATTACAGATTGGGGATAACGAAATCAAAGAGGTGCAACAATTTAATTAATTAGCAGGCGTATTAACAGAGGTTGGAAATTGCGACACAAAAATCCGAAGGCGCAATGGAATAGTGAAAGGCGCCTTCTAAAAGCTAAGCAAAGTATTAAGAAACAGAAATATATCGTTAGAAATAAAGAAAAGAGTACTGAACTTTTACGTAGTATCAGTCCTTCTCGTAGATGAAGAAGATACTTGAAGCAGTAGAAATATGGTTCTACAGAAGGATGCTGAGAATATCATCGATCGAACATCTGAGCAACGACAAAGTACTAGAGACAATGGAAACAAAAAGGACATTTATACTTCACATCAGAAAAAGACACTTGCAATTTCTGTAGCACATAATGAGGAAAGAGGGCTTGGAAAATTTGATACTCCCAAGACAGATTGAAGGTAAATGAGTCTGAGGAAAGCAATGCGCAATCTATCTTGCGAGTTTAAGTGAACGGTTGGCAGAGTAGGTTTCCGGAGAGATGGCAAAACGACAAAAGTTATTAAGAGCTAGAAAGGACTGGAAAATAAGTAGGAGCCATGATCGCCAACGTCCTGAAGGAACACGGCACGTGGAAGAAGAAAAAGAGCTAATTAAATTATTACTGTTATCATCAAAGATTTTCTGGAGAAAAAAGTAAAATGGAACCAGATATAAAAGTTATTTTTTATTTTTTTTAATAAAGTATCTTTTTTTCATATTTTATTTTGTTATATAGTGCGACGTCACCCCGGCCTCTCCGCGCCCCCGCGTGCTATCCTGAGATGACCAATGTGACTTGGTATTGGTCGCAGCCCCAAATGTGACGTTCTAACCCTTGGCCGATTCGGATGGGAATCTGGTTAGATTCGGTATCAGCTTTGTCGTTCCCAGCTCGCCTCCAACGTCTGGTTACCAGGAAGCAACTGCTTTGATTTCTAGTCTAACCTACCCAGGAAAAAATTTGATCTTATTAAAAACGAAATCCGTCTCAGTTTACTTTGGGGCGCAATCTTTCTTCGAGTCCGAGCAAAGGTAACAATAATTTAACAATTATATGTAAAAGAAAATGCCCTTAACAACTCGAAAAGTTCAAATGTGTTAAAAAGAATAACAAATCGTTTTTATATCTGGTTCATTGAATACAGGACTGTGTCTTTCTCCCAACCAGTCTTCTATGGATTCGTGACACTTTGTGTTTGCTAGGCAAGTCTTAATATCTCCTTTTTGTTTTTTGATAACTGTTTTTGTATCTTCAGGTGATATTCGTAAAACTTATTTTTGGTGGTGTGAGTCTAAGTCGTTCTTCAAAAATAAATTGTTTTTGGTTAACGAAGTCTGTTTCGGGATTTGCGGATATCTTTCAGTCAGCGTCCTACAAGGCTGGTCTGTGTCGCAATTTCCAACCTCACAGCTCAACTCTGTCTGCGTCTGTGATTTCTCTCTCCAACTGCAACTCCTTTCTGCATTACTAACTCGCTGCGACTGAGGTTTATATGGACGCCGACCAAAACTGTAGGAGGGTGTGGGCTTGTCGTGGTTTGGGGTTCCTCGATAATTCTAAATCCACAATAAGGATTTTCTTTGTTTTCGGACAGGAAAATTTATCACTTTTTCCATTTTTGGAAGTCCATTACTTTTTTGCTTTACAGGGGTTATAAAAAGGTGTTATAAAATGGTATCGTCCTCCCAAATTCTTCCTTTCTCATATTGGTAAAGAAATCTAACGAACATTAAAAGTAAATCCCCTCAGAGGCGTCAACAGGCCTCCTCCCTCTCTCACATGTTTACATTCGCCTACCGCTCACGCCACCATTCAGCCAATGAACGCTCAGCAGCGTGGGTGTTTACAATTATCGCTCAAAGGAAAAAAAATTATCTTCTTTTTTTTTTCTCTTCCCGATACCAGACCCCTACGACTCGTAGTGTGGTCCTTAATCTCTATCTTAACCGAATGTCACCTGGACTTTATCAACGAGATTTTCACCAGCGTCAAATGGGTGGTTAACTGGACGTATTCGCATTCTGTCCCTAATTGTCTCTCCCGGTAACAATCTCTTATCATGGCCGGTCTAACATAAAACAGATGTTTTTTCCAAAACCAAATGATATCTCCGAAAGATAGTTAATGGTTTATTCTTCCCTTTTCCTTGGGTGGCCCAGCTGATGTTTTTCTCGGTCAGTACGTGACCTGATTAAAATTATCTCCCAGCTTCTGTTTCGTGGGCCACATGACAAATTTGAATTTTTCATTATTGCCATGGGCGGATGGCTATTTTTTATTCGCCGCCTCGTAGCATAAATTAATTCGACAGATCCGATATCTTACGAATTTCCTATCTTCCGCGAAAAAAAAATACCTTTTTTTTCTCGCAAATGAAAACAAAACCTTTACCACTTTTCTTTGTTAAAAAAAAAACATCGCTCAGTATGTCTTTTCGTGATAGCTTCTTCTCGCCTTAATTATTTTTCGCTTTTAATTTTCACGCGACCGCTAAATAGTGTCACAATAGGAATAAACTGTCACTGCCGATACTTGAGTTTGAACATAGATCGCCAGTGAGCAAACACAGGCGATCCCATTATTGATGTAGTAGTCCACGTGACTATAGAGGAAACGCATATATGGGCGGTAGCGTGTGTCCAATTGATCTCCATTTCTAATCTATCCTCTATTACTATACGCACCGCTATTCTATAGTCTATACTATTCCTCTATTCGGATCACTATACGGATTACTTTTCGAGCGATTATTGTCGAGCAAGTACTATTAGTGCAAGGGCGTCTGGCACCAGTATTGTTCAACGGCGTACTATAACTGCGATTACAAAGTCTCTACTACAACGAGCATTACGAATGTGACAACAAGTATTCATTGACATCACATAAGTGGCAACGAGTGTTCGTTGACATCACAAAATTAACAAAGATTGGATCAAATCGAAAATAACAACCGGAGACACCATCCTCCTACTGCTTGTTAAGAAGGCCAGCATTATCGATCAAGTACTATTAGTGTGAATGCTATTCGAAGGCGTATGGCATCAGTATTGTTCAACAGCGTTACTATAGTTGTATCTGTGATTATAAATTCTCTACTAAAATGAGCATTACGAAAGTGACAACGAGTATTCGTTAACATTACAAAAGTGGCAACGAGTGTTCGTTGATATCACAAAATATTTCGAGTTTTTCGCTAATATGAAAATGTCGTCAATATATCGAGCATACGAGATCTGATCAAAAATATCGGGATTGGTGCTATGAAAAGAAAACTTCAACACGTAGATATTCATCATTTAATTTCCTTCGAAATAGTCCCCTCATGAAGACAAACACTTTATCATGCATGATGGAAACATTCATAGAACTCATATTTTGAAATGGCAAACAGCTGCCTCGTTGTATCTGATAGATTTCCCCGACTTGAAATGTTGTTCCTTTTGTGGGATTTGATTTTTGAAGAGGAAAAACTCGCCAGGTGCGAGACTTGGGAGATATAGGAGTTGTCGAACCCGGGGATTGTTTTACTAGGTCAAGAACTGCTGTAGAAGCCATGGCCAATGATGGAAATTCTGTGGTATCGCGAAACGACCACACTCTACACACCTTCCTTCCAAGCACTGCTATAAACAAAGGAAATGCAAGAGAACGTTATAACTTAGTGTGCAGATGCGATATATTGCAAGGTCAATCTGCGCCAAGCGGATTCACACAGCGTACTTTAGCTACGTTACCATAGCAACTTCCCGAGACTTTTTAAGCAAACTTCGTATATGGAAGGATTGACGAAAATATTATAGACTATTTTCTAAATGGATCATATAGAAATTGGATAAAGCGGGGTCAAATTAGTCTGTGTGTAAATGTTGCCATAACGATCATAAAAGGTACTTGTGGTGTGCAATATTGAAGTTTAAGTAGAAATTTAGGTCTAATATTAAGAGGTTGGGGCGTTTGATAATTATACACATTTTGTATTACGATTACTAACTATGAATAAATAAGTTCTCTCTCCTCCCTGATCTTTGGAACAGGAGCAGAAGTTTATTTCTTGTTTCCTCTTTAGAATTGGATTTCCGGTTCCTTCTAAAGTCTACTTCAACTCAATAATTCTAACCTCTTCGCCTGAACTCTGAATTTGTATTCACTAATTACTTATTTATTTTTCTCCTCAATAGCAGTAGATTAGTTTAATCTATCGTCCGGTTAGATAGACTTTTACACTCCTTACTGTTTTTTTTTTAACAGAAGTAGAAGTTTACCCTTGTTCCCTGTTTAGGATTAGGTTTCCGATTTCTTTTAAAATATTTTCCTTCTCTTTCACTCTCAGTTACTACGGTTGCGTCTTAGTGGCATTATCGCCTTGCTTGAGGTGAATTGATTAAAAAGTCTGTTCGTATCTATGTATCTATGCCAGTCTTTTCATATCTATCTATCTATCTATCTATCTATCTATCTATCTCAGCTAATGTGTTATCTATCTATCTATCTATCTATCTATCTATCTATCTATCTATCTATCTATCTATCTATCTATCTATCTCAGTCTGCTCTCTATCTATCTATCTATCTATCTATCTATCTATCTATCTATCTATCTCAGTCTGCTCTCTATCTATCTATCTATCTATCTATCTATCTATCTATCTATCTATCTGAGTAAATAGGTTCGCCTATCATCTGGCTCACACTCCTCCCTGGTCAGAAGTTTATCCCTTGTTTCCTGTTTAGTATTGAGTTTCCGGTTCAATGTAAAGTCTTTTCATTCCCAGTAGACCCCTTGTGTCTTAGTGGCATTATCGCCTTGCTTGTGGTGAATTGATTAAAAAAAATCTGTCTATGGTTTATTTGGCAAAGACATTATTAAAAAGATTCTTAATGTCTAACTCGGCGAAACTGCTACTGCTCGCCTATCGAACGCAATGTTTTAAGAAATTAATAGAAGAATTAACGCCATATTTATTTGGTATGGCTGGATCAGTTTTGGATGTGATATACAGGAAGATATGAATTTGTGAAATGTGAGAATATAGCCGGAAGTTGGGTTTTTAGGTTTTAACGCTACCATTTCAATAGCTGGAATAATATTCACACAAAATTTTGTGAAGTTTGGTGCAGCCGATTTCCGCTTTATTAACTGTGATAAGTTTATTTTCGCTTAATTTTCAAATTTTGCTCCATTGTTGAGGAAAGTTCCAAGTTTTTTTTCTTTATAGCCAGACTGGTTTGAAAACATTTAAGTTATCTCTTTTCTACTAATTACAATATATTTGTTTATTTAAATCTCGCAGTAGGCTTTCTTTTCTACTTTCTTTTTCACTCATTTTCACACAGCCGTAATGTAGCTTGCCTTTGCCTTTTCTGTAAATACTTTCATGGTAATTGTTCGGATGAACCGTTCGCTATGGTACCTAGAATTTAAGCCCAGTACTAGATTGGCGGTAAGGTTTCATCAATTCCCAATTGAATTGGCTAGATGTAACCGTACGTTCTATGCTATCAGTTTCTTTTATCGCACTTCTCACTTGTGGAGCTCACTTCTGGCTACATACTTTCTACCCAAGTTGGTCTTCAAAAATTTAAATGCAAAGTCAATCGTTTTCTATGGTTTTCTTGATTACAATTTTTTTTTTGTTTTCGCTCCTTAATAATGTTTCTCTTTTTTCTTATTCTTTCACATTCAATAACCGCTTGAGTGTTAGTGGATTTACTGCCTTACATGGGGCGAAATGATTAAAAATTAACAGTTTTCAAATTTGAGCGAAGTTCTTAGTCCAGAGTGAATTGCTATGAATTTGCTATCTTTTAAAGTCAAAGATTTTGTTTATACAATATTTCGATCTCTGATTTTTTAAAAATATATTACTATCAAAAGTGAAATACAGGTGGTAGTTTGCTTTTAGGTTAAGTAACTGAGTAAAAAAACTTACAATCCTTTGTTAACTGAAGCAAGAAATTTCTTGTTAATTTTAATGTCTCTAAAACAAAACTACTTTCTTTTAATCGTTTGAGACAGCCATTTTCTGCCTTCAATCAGTATGGCTAATGCTAACCTCCAGGAGCGTGACTACATACGTTTTCTCGGCTTTTTAACGTTTTCTAAGATGAAGTGGAAAGATTATATTGAATCTATTGGTAGGTTTGCTGCTAGAAAAGTTGGTTTACTGTGTTGTGCTAGATAATTTTTTCTTGTCAGAATGCATCTTACACATTTATACATCTACCATTCGCCAATACAATGAATATTGCTGCCACAGCCGGGCTGGCTGGTGCTCCTACTATGTATTTAGAGATTCGTGATGAAATGCAAAGAAGGATCTGCAATGTTATTCGTCCTGACTTGGGATTTTCGTACGTAGCTGCAATCTATAAGTATTTTCATGGTAATCATCAGAAAATATATTTTATTTCAACGAAATCTTTATTAGTGAGGACAAAACGTGATTCAAATTGAACGCTTCATCTTTACAGACTATATCGTTCCAGAAATGAGATTTCAACTGCTTTCAGTTCAGTTTATATTTATTTATACGTTCATTTATGTTTTTAAAGCTTTTGGTAATAATTTAGTAATTTAGTAAGTAAATATTAATAAATATTAAAAACACACTTTAATAAACTTGATTTAGTAAGAAGGCGGCAATTTTGCACGCTCTCTCTCTCTCTCTCTCTCTCACACGTACATACACGCAAACACACGTCCGTAAACACACACACACTAACCCACATATTCCCAAATACAAATATATATATATATATATATATATATATATATATATATATATATATATATATATGAAGAAATATCGTTTTAAGTTGTACTATATTTAGGGATAAAGTATCAATATCAGAGATAGATATATATATATATATATATATATATGAAGAAATATCGTTTTCAGTTGTATTATATTTATGGGATAAAGTGCTCAATATCAGAGATAGAGCGTATATATATATATATATATATATATATATATATATATATAGAAATGAAAAACTAGGTAATCCGTATGGGTAGACCCAAGGAGGATAAAATCCAGAGAGCTCAATGTAAATCCAGAGCAAATAATTTAAATAAAAACAGACCACTTTAAGGTTCCATGTAATAAATTATTTCACCACAGCCCTTTTAAAAGGACTGCGGATCATCAGACTTTACTTCCAAAGGTTGAAACGAAAAATGAACAGAAATTTACACATCTTCCTGTCCCTTGCAAATCTTATAGAGTTGTATGAAGAAGGATTTAGATTCCAAGCCTTCTCCTTTTATGCGCTGTGTCCCATCAGGACGTAGGCGATCATGGCCCTCTACATCTTCCTGTCCCTCGTAGACCTTAAGCTGTATAAAGAATTATGCACAGATTGCAGGCCTTCTTCTTTTTTGTGCTGTGTCCCTTTAGGACGTAGGTGGTCATGGTCCTCCACATCTTCCTGTCCCTAAGTTGTATGAAGAAGGATTTAGAGATTCCAAGCCTTCTTCTTTTATGCGCCGTGTCCCTTCAGGACGTAGGCGATCATAACCCTCTACATAATCCTGTCCCTTGCAGATCTTAATACGTTGTATGAAGAAGGATATGGAGAATTCAGGCCGTCTTCATTTATGCGCTGTGTCCCTCCAGGACGTAGGCGATCATGGCCCTCCGCATCTTCCTGTTCCTTGTAGATCTTGATACGTTGTATGAAGAATGATGTCGATATTTCAAGCTTTAATAGTCAGAAATGGCAGGATCTATTCTTTTTTTTTTCTCGATTTCTTTATATGATAACCCCGTCACTCTTAAATTCCAAACTCGTCTCCCAAAAGACAAGTGGACGTAACGGAATCCCAGTTGTCGTTCTAAAGAAATGTGCTCCCGAGCTGGCTCCAGTACTCTCCAAACTCCACAGCAATTGCCTCGCTGCTTCATGTTTCCAAACTTGTTGGAAGTCCTCCTCTGTAATTCCTGGAAGACCCTCTGACCACTGAAATTAGCGCCCTCTTAGTCTCTTACGGCTTTTTGTCAAATTATTCGAAGCTCTAATCAAATTCTAAAATGGTTAAACATCTTATTTCTCACGACTGCCACCCGGATAAATAAAATGGCTTCCGTTTCGCCAGGTCTACCGCTGATGCGTTAACGGCCATAACTGAATTTATATATCAAACTCTTGATAATAACGGCGAAACTCGAGCTCTGGCCCTAGATATCTCGAAGGCGTCCGACAAGGTTTGACATGCTGGACTTCTTCGCAAGCTCCAGGGCTATGGTGATGAATGTATGATTTAATCCAATCGTTTCTTTCAAATCACAATGTCGTTTTGAATGGGCTTGCTTCCAGATCCTTTCTCACGAACGCGGGTGTCTCCCAAGGCTCTATAATGGGCCCCACGCTGTTTTTGATCTTCATCAATGATCTCCGCGATGTCATTAGTCCCCAAGAAGGTATTTATGCAGAAGACACTACCATTTATCCTTGTCTCAGTAGCAAATCCGACAAAGTAAACCTGGCAGCTGTTCTTGAAAAGGACCTCTAATCAGTGGTTAATTGAGGCAAGAAATGATTTGTAAATTTTAACGCCTCCAAATCTGCTTTCATTTAACCTCATAGAGAATCTTTTCTACCTGACATCAACAAGGCTGACGCTAGAATCCAGGAAAGCAAGACACTGAGCCTTCTTGGCCTAAAGTTTTCCACAGACTTGAAGTACAGCGACTACATTGAATCAATCGCTGCATCTACTGAAAGGAAACTTAAATTAAATTATTTTATTGTATAATGACGTCATAATCTCAGAGTATTTTAGGCTTAAATCCAAATTTATATTTCCATTTTTTCTATTTAATATCTATTTCTAAAATTAAAATTTGTGTTTGTTTATTTATGTACTATTTCGTAGTTTGACTTGCTTTCTTTTTTGGTTTTTGTTTTTGTTAAGCTAACTTTTTATACATTAAAAGATCATTAATTTTTTTTTTGAGCTTCTAAAACAGGCAATGTATACTATGTTTACATATGTGTAATGACAAAAGTACGCACATGTAGGCTTTAAGAAAGCTTTATTCAAAGTTCGCGCATAGTGTCCTTTTATAATCCCAGTAAACTGAAATAGCTCTCTCGAAGAGGAGAGTAAGAAAACAAGGTGAGACCGCTCTTGATTATTCATAACAATATGTATGTTATATATAGTTACCTCTAAAGATTTGCTAAAGATGAGCTTGCAGGATGAAAAATGCCCCAACAATAAAAAAAATATTGTCAAAATCTTTATTTTTATATTAAAAAGGAAGACATTTTTATACATTCTTTTTTATAGATACAAATATTTAAGTAAATGCTCTGTTTATAATAAACAGTATTAAACAACATTTACCGGCCTGAATGTCCGAGAAATGTTCATAGAAAAAATTCGTACTCCGACAGGAATCGAACCTATATCCTATACGGAACCGTCATATATCCTGACGTGCCTTTAACCGATTGGTCCACAGAGAAGTGTTCGGTTAGTAAACTCGATTTTACTGTCTTTAAACTACAATTTCTATGATTCTCTCACGTACATTCATATCTGCTCATGGTGTATCCAAATTACTTAAATATTTGTATCTATAAAAAGAGTGTATAAACGTAAAAATGTCTTAAAATAATTAACGGACTTTGTCCATTTCACAATGTATAAAAGGAAAGACCAAATGGTTTTAGGATTATTGAATTATATTTTTTATCCTTTTTAGAGCTTTCGAAATTTTAGTTAAAAATTCGGTTTTAGCGTCATTTCTGTGGCGAAAAATCATTGATTTAGAAATTCTTGCAAAAATGAAATAATTGTTGGATTTTAATGCAACTTGTAGGATAAATAAATGAAATTATTTTAAAAATGTTTCTTTTTAAGAAAATCTTGGTAAAATCATTTTCCCATTTGTTAACCTAGCACCACCAATACCTCTTATTTAATCTTATGATATTTCAAGAAATTAATTTTTATACTGTTTAATGTTTATATTAGTCAAAAGCAGAACTCCTCGGAGAATTTAAATCGTTTCTTTTTGTAAAAAAGCGTCCACACTTACCAAAAATCTGCTCTGAATCATAAAACAAAATTGCCATAAAACTTCTAAGATATTATTTAATTAGAAAAGCTTTTAATTTCTCTTATGAATAAGATATATTATGAACACCCTTTTCTTAAGAAAAATAATCTTTTTAATTTTTAATTAGAATAGTTTATAAAGTTTTAAATCTTTTAAAATTATGTATTAATTTGTATGGATTAGCTGATATTGTTATTAAGTGAAAATTATGTTTAGTAATCATAAATGGAAAAGCATACTACAATTCGGCGACATACAGTATTTTAAAAAGAATTTTGATTTTTTTGTGTGTGTATAAACGTGTCAATTTTGTAAATACGGAAGTCCATACACGAAAATAAGAGCGTTAACGATAGGAAATTTAAAGTTACAGTAGATAAATTCAATAAAACTTGAGATTACGGAGAATATTTTCCTAAATTTTTTTGATAACTGAATAGTTAAAAATTATATAGAAAAAAAGCGGTCATATTATATACGACAAGTAATTTTTACAGATATGTCCTCTGTTGAAAAAATAGTTAAATATCTGACTGTCAATTGGTTAATGGAGATGTCAAGACCTACCTGCGCGATAAAAAAAATGCATTTCTGTGATATTTTAGACTAAAAGTCAATAATAATTGTTTCAAATGAGATCGATTAAATTTTGAATCAGCTAATAGTACTCAAATAAACTTTCAGAAAAGTATATTTTACTTTTTTTAATTTTTTAATAAAGATATTTACTTTGTGCTAACAAACGGCTAAAGTTGATTTTAGCCGTTTGTTAGCACATTAGACTTTTATCGATTTTAAAAGACTCATTCCAGTTCATTTAAATTAGTTTTGAAATACAACAAAGTATTTTGTTTGTTGTAAATATTCAATTTTATCAATTCGCTTGAAATTAAAACTAAAGTAAAAGTTTCAAGAAAGGATTTTTATTTTCAACTTTTGACCAAATAGGGCGCTATTTTAAGAGACATTAAGAGGACGAGATAGATACCTAGTATATATATATATATATATATATATATATATATATATATATATATATATATATGTGTGTGTGTGTGTGTGTGTGTGTGTGTGTTTGTGTGTATGTGTGTGTATGTGTGTGTGTGTGCAAATATGTAGAAAAATAGGAAAGAACACGTTAGGTAAATAATCCGGGGTTCTTTAGTATTTTTTGTTTTATTTTTAAAAAAAACAGTGCTCCATACAGAAGTAGAGCTTAAATTATAATTATTTATTTATTTTTTAATAAAAGCGAAGGAATAATCTTTTTAAAGAATAAATATATATATATATATATATATATATATATATATATATATATATATATATGAATCATAATTTATATATATATATATATATATATATATATAAATTATGATTTATAATTGACATAAAATCTACTTTAAAAATAGTAAATTTTCTAGGTATTATATTTCCTTTAAATAGCAATACATACCATATAACAAAACTAGTAATAACCATAAACCCAAATTCAAATCACCCACCTAATGTATTTAAACATATACCATTATCTACTAATAAAAGAATTGCAACTAATTCTAGTAATGCAAAAATATTTAATGAAAATAAAAAAAAATATAAATGAATCGACATTAAGAAAAAAATGGATTTATGAAAGAAATATAATTTGGTTTAACCCACCTTATAAACAATACAATAAAAATAAAAATGGGAAAATTATTCTTTAAATTAATTGATAAACACTTTCCTAAAATTAGAAAACTACCAAAATCATTAATAAGAATACAATAAAAATCAGCTGCAGTTCTATTAATAATATAGAAAATATAATAAATAGACATAATATAAAGTATTAAACAAAAATAATAACTATTATAATAATATAAATCAGAAGAATAACAACAATTGTTATTATCGAAATAAAAATAACTGCCCACTTGATAATGAATGTTTAACCAGTAATATGATTTATAGAGCAACTGTATGAAATAATATTACAACAGAACAAAACATTATGTAGTAGCTACTGAAACAACATTTAAGGAAAGATTTAACAATCATAAAATGTCATTCAAATTACATAGATACGCATACATCACAACATTATCTAAGCATATATGGTAGATGTCAGCCAGTGCATCGCGAACAATGTGAATGAAATATGCTGGAGCCCTATCATGTCTGAACCACATGTATCTTCGTATTAGCTGGGGTACATCCTCTAACAGGTTCGAAAGTGTGTTCGAAATAAAGTCCCTGTAGACAGCTCCTGTAAGACGTGCTGGAAGAACATATGGACCTACTAGATAGTTGCTTACAATTTAAGTCTACATATTAATTGTAAACTGATGCTGATGTCTAGCCTTTGTTGTACCATGGAGATACTGATCTACTCACAAATGTTGGTTGTTTAAATTTGTTATTCCATCGCTTCCAAATGTTGCCTCATTTTAAAATAAGACTGAAGAGATAGGGATACAGGAGCCGCTATTGAAGTACACTCCATGCGGTACTATGAGATGTACAATATGCTGAGGACACTTAACGTGTGCTGATATATGGGTTGTCGCCGACAGCCTGTAAAATGTGTTCTTCGTGATCAGGCGTACAAGCGAATCTCGGTCTTTCTTGATCCATAGTTTGTTGTGCCACAGATATACATATACATACATACATATACATATATATATATATATATATATATATATATATATATATATATATATATATATATATATATATATATATATATATATATATATATATATATATATATATATATATATATATATATATATATATATATATATATATATATATATATATATATATATATATATATATATATATATATATATGTATGTATAAACCTGTGGAGAGCCATTTGTGGACCTTGTGGCACGTTATACACCAGGTCTCTGTCTTCGGCCCTTCAAAAAGTGTGGTTGGTTCTGCACAAACCCTTCACCACTATAATCAAATCCTATGTGCTGGGCTGTTGGTTCCTCGGAACTGAGCTGCTTCACCCTCATATGTCGAATACGACGAGTCCACCACACACACACACATATGTATATATATATATATATATATATATATATATATATATATATACCAGGTGTTACGAATTTTATCTTTGAACAATATTCAAACATAAGATAACGAATGCGGTTCACTTAAACAAGAAAAAAAATGTACTTTTCCAATCAGGGACAGGTACCAACACAACGTATATTGAAAACAAATATGAGATATAAATATGAGAGAAGAAGCAAACAACAAAGAATAAGAGAAAGGAAAGAAAATGTAAGGCTTATTATAAGAGAAATGTTCAACGGCCACTTGTGTCATCAATGATTTTGCTGATCATCGGCTATTGCTATTTTACCGATTCTTATTTCTTCTTTTCTTTATAGTTCGAGTAGAGAGTTCATAGTAGAAGGACCTTCACACGTAGAACTGCTTTAGTCAATCAGTGTAGCTTGTTGGGTTTATCAACCTGAAAGCACTTTGGATTTTATTCAAAGAAGATATAGGATCCTGGCTTTTGAATTCCTGATAATTTTGGATTGGAGTGGGGAAGAGGAGGATTAATATCTTTCACAAGTGAATGTAATGGATTCAACTGCATTCGAACTCGGCTCTCCGATTCCTCAATCCACTATAATCTACCGTGCGTATATATTGTTATAAATTTTATCTTTCCACAAAATTCAAATATATGGCAGCGAATGCAGTTCTTTTAAACAAAAAAAATGGACTTTTCTAATCAGGAACCAATACCAACACAACGTATTGAAAACAAATATGAGATGTAAAGTTATAATTATTTTAATATATGGAATGAGAGAAGAAGCAAACAACAAATAAAGAGAAAGGAAAGAAAATGTAAGGATTATTATAAGAGAAATGTTCAACGGCTATTTAACTTATGTTACCAATGATTTTGCTGATCAGCCGCCATTCATCTATCATATAATGTTATCAACGATTTTGCTGATTATTATTTCTCCCTTCTTTTATAGTTCGAGTAGATTATTCATAGTAGAAGGATCTTGAGATATTTCCTTTCACCACGTTACGTGGTGAAAGGAAATATCTCAAGATCCTTCTCAAGATCCTTCTCAAGATGCTTCGGTCAATCAGTGTGTTTTGTTGGGATTATCAACCTGAAAGCGCTTTGCATTTCATTGGCAGAAGATACATAATCCTGGCTTTTGAATTCTTGATAATTCCGGAAGTCACCTTTTCGTTGTACTTTCCGTCTCTGGAATATCACTAGTTTAATTTTACGTGGTAGCTAGCCCACGGAGAAGGGATAAACAATTTTTTTACGTCTTCTCGATACAACAACCGCCATTTTATCTGATCACTTAGTATAGGGACGCTCCTTACTGTTAAACGTCACATATAAAATTAAAGTCGTCGAACGCTTCGTATATGAAATTGACGATTTGACTGGTACCCTTCTAGATGATGAGTGCACTCGAGTCGGGGGTCGGGGTCCGTCTTGGACTCAAATTATGTGAGCGTCACAGATGAAGATGTGGAGCTTCCATCGATGAGTTTGGTTTGCATCCTCTCTCCTGTCGTCGTAGTGCCGACTGCTTTCCACGTCATGTTGCCATTAACGACATCATCAAAAGAGGTTTGGATGCAGCTGGGTTCCCTTCCCAAATCGAACCCGAAGGCCTCGACGGCGGTAATGGAAAGCGACCAGATGGCATTACCATTTTCCCTTTTAAAATGGGGAAGTCGTTGATTTGGGATGCGACCTGTGCGGATACATTTTCGGTTGGTAATTTGATCATTTCCGCGGTTGAGCCAGGATCCGTCGCCCGGGACGCAGAGATGAAAAAAAAAATAGTTAAATATTCTTCTCTTGCTGATATAACTTGTTTTGTTTGACCATTGGTCCATTTAAAAAGCAGGCAAGGTCATACTTTTACAAAAGAGAATTTTTAAGAAATAGAATGCAGAATACAAGATAAATTATTAAATTTTAGGAAGGGGGTTTATATTAAATATTTTAAATATTAAATATCAATAATTCAAATCAAATTTTTTATATATCAATACTTCAAATGATTGATTTAAATTTAATTATTTTTAGCATAAATAACGAGGGTCATTTTACACCGGTGTAACAACAAAATTATCCAAATCGTGTAACATCATAATTGTCCATCCCACAAAATGTCTAACAAAAAAAAAAAAAAAAACTAAACTAATTGAGTTTCTCTTTTCCAGGTTTTCAGACAAGCCGTTTAGCCATCATGACACCATTTTTTGTAAGAATCAGTGAAAAACCCTTTGAGTTATTCATCGTTTTGTATCACCCCCACTGTCTTTTCGACTGAGCAATGGTGAGAGGGGAATTCGTTCAGGCCTTCAGTAATGGTACCAACATTCATACTCTGGCTTCCATCTTCAAATCCATTCAAGAACCATCAAGAGAAAAGTGAAATCCACTCAAGAACCATTAAGATTAAAAATGAGGCAAGAGTAGAGAGGAAAACGGGATCAGAAGGTCACAACAGCAAGAAGGATCAACATTTCTACTTTCAATTAGAAAAGATCCATAAGACATTTGACATGTGAGAGAGGAGTTTCAGCTTTGACAGTCCAAAGAGCATTGAAAAATACTTGCAAATGAAATCGTAAGTGAAACGTGTGAGGCAACTTCTTACTCCAGGAGAGAAAGTTAGAATGTTAGATAGGGCGAAGATCATCTTGGATAAGTTGGAAAATGATCCTGGAATAATATATATATATATATATATATATATATATATATATATATATTCAATACTTCATGTATTTCCTATCCTTACCTGTGATTAATTAGTGGTGAACATGTCATTTTCGTTTATGTTCGATTTCATCACAATACTTTTGTTAAGCTTAGAGAGTAATTATACATTCTTATTGCTCAAACCAGTGTCCAATAGTGTTGTAAACTCTTCAGAGAATTCCAGTAAGATATCTTTAATCACTTCTAAGATACAACGGTTCAGAGCTTAATCTAACAATTGGACAATTTTGTTACACGATTTGGACAATTTTTCTATTGCACCGATATATATATATATATATATATATATATATATATATATATATATATATATATATAAAAGCTTGCTTTCATTTCAGACAACATCTGATTTGCCTCTTCTTCTTTAAAGTATTTAAACTACATTTTTAGAATAAATTTTTGTTCAGTGAACCTTATTATGTCCAACGTTACGTCATTCACCAAACGTCAACTTCGTTATTAGAAAAACGACTTGAAATTAATATTTCCCCTAAAATATACTTAAAATAAAAAAAATTACATCATATATCTTGGACTCAAATTATGTGAGCGTCACAGATGCTGATGTGGAGCTTCAATTGATGAGTTTGATTTGCATCCTCACTCCTGTCATCGTAGTGCCGACAGCTTTCCACGGCATGTAGCAATAAATGACAGAAGAGGTTTGGATGCAGCTGGCTTCCCTTCCCAAATCAAACCGGTAGGCCTCGACTATGGTGATGGAAAGCGGCCGGACAGGATTACCATTTTCCCTTTTAAAGTGAGGAAGTCGCTGATTTGGGATGCGACCTGTGCCGATAAATTTTCGATCGGTAATTTGGTCAGGTCCGCGGCTCAACCGGGGTCTATCGGACGGGAACGCGGAAAAAAGTAGTTAAATATTCTTCATTTGCGGTCGGATTCATTTTTACTCCGGTGGCAAGGAAGAGTTCTGGGGTTATTGGCCCTCGCTCGATGGCGTTCCTTCGGCGGCGTGGTGGTGGGGGGTGGCGGTTGAGGAATAGCGTCACGATTAAGGAACAAGCCTTGCAATGTGTCTCACAGACTATGGTGCAAGGTAATTTTTTCTCCATCATTGAGGTTGGCAGAAAATAGCAAAAAAAAAAAAATGTTTTTGTTTATAGATACTTTGTTCAAATAAAATTTTCAAGAAGTGTTCTTTCAAAAAATTTTGAAACTAAAAAAAAAATGAAATACATAAAAATTTAAAATAACATAATATAATTAATTCCAGTCGAATCCATTAAATTAACTTACGTGCTAATACCCTTGAGAAAGGTATAAATCCTCTTCTTACCCCACAACCAGCTATGGGTAAATAGCAGGACAGACACGGTTCTATAGCTTTCGATGGTAACTGGTCTATCGCAGATAGAAATGGCAACCTACTGCAGGAAAAAATCTGCCTCGTAAGTCATGTATCGAAAGATACATGATCGCCTAAGCGTATCACAAATGGCACATAACTGACGGATAGTCACTTACGTGGTAATACCCTTGGAAAAGATATGAATCCTCTTCTCCACCCAGCTATGAGTAAATAGCAGGAGAGACCGGGTTCTATAGCCTTGGATGGCAACTGGTCTACAGCAGAAAGAAATAGCAACCTACTGCGGAAAAAAAAATCTGCCTCGTCTGTCAGGTATCGAAAGATACATGATCGCCTAAACGTGTATCACGCATGGCACGTAACTGACTGAATGCCTTAGCGAGAGTTATATTATTCAGCGTGAGGTTTACGCGAATTGTAAGTTGTTTGTTGTCATACTGAAGATATTTTAAAGGCAGATCGTGAGGTTTAAGCGAATTGTAAGTTGTTTGTTGTCATACTGAAGATATTTTAAAGGCAGATCGTGAGGTTTAAGCGAATTGTAAGTTGTTTGTTGTCATACTGAAGATATTTTAAAGGCAGATCGTGAGGTTTAAGCGAATTGTAAGTTGTTTGTTGTCATACTGAAGGTATTTTAAATCGATCGCAAGGCAAATAAAAATCTTATTGCGTTTATTATTCTTTAAAAAATATAACTAGAATGTCACGTTCTTTAAGCCGTGACTTGTATTCTTCCGCAAGTTATTTACGCTAGTTTTACTGTTTGTCTTCATTTTAAGGCATTTCTAAAGTGTTACGTCGAGTTTACGTCAAAAACCGGATTACCTCACAGCTTTTGGAATTAATTAATGACGTAAACCGAAATTTTCTTTGTTGATTATCTTCTTATATACTTTTTGAATGTTTCTAAAAAAATTTGTTATTCATTTCTGGTTGGTATTGATATTGAGATTTATTGTAAACTAATACAATTATGGCACAAGGCCGAAAAGTGGGAATGGGATAAGGCTGGTCTTCACTAACTATAAACCTAGCTAATAGGATTCACGACCCATTCACTTTTAGCATCCCGATACCGCTTTCTTATCAATGTTGTATTTTGTATAATTCTGTGCAAAAAGTGGATCACAAGCTTACCCAGCTTCATACAGATTTTCAGAAAATATCAGCTTCGTTGCAATCCGCCTACATACAAATATTTTTCTAGCGCGTGAACAAGTCAAGTTTTCCCGCCATTTTCCTGGAAGCCTACCACGAGATTACATTAATTATTAATAGCAGACACAAGCCGCTCAAAGATGTAACCTTAAAGGATCCCGTCTCGACCATGTGCGGTCAGACGTTAAAAACATATTCACGTATGCACAAACGTACGAAAGTTTCCAAACTACATTACAAACATCCAAACATTGCCAAACAAACAAGAACTTTTTTCTTTGAAATACTCTTCTAAAACTAAAAGTTTATTCAGCATTTCTCAGTTTTATAATTCATTCAACTTTTGTGAACTAAGATAAAATATTTTTAAAAAATTTAACTCAGTCAAAGGGAGATAACACTAACAAAATATTAACCTCTACGCATGTACATCATTACACAAAAATAAATATAAATGTTGTTGTTATAAAAACCGTTTTTGTTCCTTCTTGTCTTTCATATTTTGTGGTATTTTACGTTAAATATAAATCGTGTGGTCGTGTTAATAAACAGACGTTTGCAAATGGTCATATATAATAACTTACCACTACACACTCGTTACAATTTCCTCATTCAACATAAAAACTCATCCATCGTCAATCAATCCTTCATACACCATAATACCGCAATCCTCTCAGGGGAAACTACAAAACGCACCCCGAGATTTAAAAATTTAATGATGATAAATATTTCGTAGATAAAAATCTAATATTTGACAATGAGAGGAGGGGGATGAGACCCAAAACAAACTAAATATCAAACAAGGCAAAATAAATATAACTGATGTTAGTAGGACCCGTCTAACCATCAAAAAGGAGAGGCCGCTGTATTCTGCTCATTGAACAAAATCAAGAGGCTCTCTCGCTGAGAGGGAAAAGAGAAAATATCGACGGGTATGAGGAACTAAATAAAGCTGACCCAGTCGAGATGAAAGGGGACCAAGACAAACTGAGGAGGTTGGGAATCTCAACTTGAATCATAAACAAAGATATAGCCGGGAGCAGGCTAGGAACAACACTTACTCATATTAACTAGGTACACAAAAGTTTGTCTAGCCTAACCACGGTAGGGCTCCAAAGGAAACCACCCCGATGTGATATAGGTTGGTTAACCTAAAAGAGAAAATCAATGCTAGCCCCATTCAAATGAACCAAGCTCGCCTCAGTTACCCACCTTTCGCTAAAGGCTGTCGAATGCAAGCGTTTTCTATCAGTTCTAATCTTCATCTTGAGCTGATGCTCAAAGAATCGGATCCTGATGAGAAAGAGGGTCGTCTCGCAAGACTACCGCCATTCGCGTCGTCCAAATCACCAATCGTGCCGTGGCCAGCAGCGTTATTTACGAGTTGTTGCTATTTATTGTGTGAAATTAGACAATTATGGCCCAAGGCCGAAATGGGGAAGCGGCTGAGGCCGGTCTTCACTATCTTATCCCTAGCTAATCCGATTCACGACCCATTCACTCATTACAATTTCCGCATTCACCACAAAAACTCGTCCGTCGCCAATCAATCCTCTATACACCATAATACCAAATCCTCTCAAGGGGGACCTACAAAACGCCCCCCCCCATGCCATCAAAATCTAATGATTATTAAATTTATACTTAAAAATTTATGGATGAATAGAATGAGAGGGGAGGGAATGAACCCCAAAACAAATATTTCTGGTTATAAAACGCAGATTGTGTGTGTGTGTGTGTGTGTGTGTGTGTGTGTGTGTGTGTGTGTGTGTGTGTACGTTTATATATGGGATCGGATTTCCTACATTTTTCAAAACGATTTCAACAAAACTTCACAGGACTACGTAAAATTACCTTGCGGTGGTTCTGAAAAACACAATTGTTTTTGCACGAAATCAATTTGAAAACATGATTAAGAGGCATTAATGAAAGGGGGACAACTAATATCGAGTTATACTTATTATAAAACCCAGATCGGTTGTTTGTGTGTGTGTGTGTGTGTTCCTTTATATATGGGATCGGATTTCCTACATTTTTCAACCGATTTCAACAAAACTTCACTTTTTTTTTTTGGCAGGTAGTGTTTCTTATTGTCTTGCACTTTTTTTCTTTTATTTTTACATTCAGAATGCTTTAAAAATTCCATTTACAAGACAATTGTTTATAATAAAATTCTATTCAATCGGTAGACTCATAACGATTGAAAACAATGTTTTAGTTTGAGTTTGGGTTTAACCAATTCGTAAAAAACAAACAAACAAAAAAACTAATTAAGACATGCGTGTCCGTCAACCATAAACAATAATCTTTGTCAATTTCAGTCTTTATGATGGTCGATACTTGATCTATCTCTTACTGTTACATCCCCGGGCAACGCCGGGCTCTACTGCTAGTTAATAAATAAAATTTCCCCATTTTAAGCACTTCCGTTTAACAGCGCAATCTATTTTCAAAGCCGTTTGTTTTTTGTTATATCGTCGGTTTAATGTGTTTTTTTTTTAAACATCGCGTTTCGCGCATTGGCTTTGATCGTGTTTCGCTTATTTATCCATTCATCCATTTATTCAGTTTGCGCATTTCACGCCGATGTAATCATCACTCCGCCTATTTCTGTTGTAATTGTGGTTCATGGTGACATTCAAGCGAAAATAGAGCAATGTCATTTTTGCACATGGATGTTGAGGTTAACCCGACCGTCCTCTCGAAAGTCCCTAAGCCTACTGGTACAGCCGTTGACCTCTGAGTCGCAGGCTCCTACGCTTAAGCCATTGGCGAATGGCCGATGACTGCTTGTCACAGGTAGGTTGGTGTGAGGCTTTCCCCTTCACCGCTCGGGTTGGGAAACTCTACAGACTACTTTCACACAGTTTAGCTGGCAGGTCGATGCCGTTGATTGGGGTGTGGCCGTCTCAGTGCCCATGTGAATTCTTGGAGGCATGTGTGAGAGTTGGATGTAGGGCGTGGACCAGTAAAGTTCCGCATTCCAATTCACTTGAGAAAACCAGGGTCGACCACTTCGGTGCAAAGATACTACCACTGACAATACACCCCGACTACTTACACGATAAAATGTTAGTTCATCATTAGGTCCGACGCAGCGTCACTTAACAATGACACCTACGTCATAATAAAAAGACGTGAAATAAGCATATCTTTCCGGATAAGTAATGGTGATTTTTCATCTCGACTGGGCCAGCTGTATTAATTCCCCATACCCGTCTATATTTTCTCCTTTCCATCTCCCTCAGCGAGAGCCTCTTGATTTTGTCCAAGAGTAGAATACAGCGGCTTCTCTTTTTCGAAGGGTTGGACGGGTCTTACTAACATCAGATATGCTTATTTTTACTTTGTTTTGATACTTAGTTTGTTTTGGGGTTCACCCCTCTCTTTCATAATCATTCATCCGATTTATATATATATATATATATATATATATATATATATATATATATATTGTAAATAATATTTATCAACTCATTGGGATATATATTTTATAGCGAGAGAGGATTTGGTATTATGGTGTATGGAGGATTGATTGGCGACGTGTGAGTTTTTATGGTGAATGAGGAAATTGTAACGAGTGAATGGATCGTGAATCGAATTAGCTAGGTATAAGATAGTTAGTGAAGACCAGCCTTAACCTATTCCCCCATTTCGACCTTGTGCCATAATTGTATTAATGTAGAATAAATCTCAATAATGGTGATTTTCTAAGCGTAATTTAGATATGACACAAAGTCGAAAGTGTGGGTACCCAGTGAAGATCGAACTCACTAATCAGCTGTAATTGTTCTAGCGAGACCAGCTTGCTAACATTACACCACGTAGGCTTTCCGGAAAATAGTGATAACCTCTAGTTGCATTCTTTCGCGATTTTTTTTAATCCTTATCTCTCCGTTAGTGAGTGTGCTTCTCGATTCTCTCTAAAGGCAAAATTCAGGAGCCACTCTTATTTTTGCGGAGTGGTTGGGTCCTACGAACATCTACGTTTAGTTTGAACGTTTTATTATACTTTGCTTTTGTTTTCTGGGTTCATCCGCTCCCCTGTCGTTTCATGAGCCTACATTTTCAGTATCTGTCTATATTTCTGAGATGAGGTATTATGTACACTATTTACATTATTCAGACTATTGTCCTCATCTTTGACGCCATATTTATTACAACGTTTCGGCCTTTCAGTATCTGTTTATATTTCTGAGATGAGGTATTATGTACACTATTTACATTATTCAGACTATTGTCCTCATCTTTGACGCCATATTTATTACAACGTTTCGGCCTTTCAGTATCTGTCTATATTTCTGAGATGAGGTATTATGTACACTATTTACATTATTCAGACTATTGTCCTCATCTTTGTCGCTATATTTATTACAACGTTTCGGCCTTTCCGTATCTGTCTATATTTCTGAGATGAGGTATTATGTACACTATTTACATTATTCAGACTATTGTCCTCATCTTTGTCGCCATGTTTATTACAAGGTTTCGGCCTTTCCGTATCTGTCTATATTTCTGAGATGAGGTATTATGTACACTATTTACATTATTCAGACTATTGTCCTCATCTTTGTCGCTATATTTATTACAACGTTTCGGGCTTTCCGTATCTGTCTATATTTCTGAGATGAGGTATTATGTACACTATTTACATTATTCAGACTATTGTCCTCATCTTTGTCGCTATATTTATTACAACGTTTCGGCCTTTCAGTAACTGTCTATATTTCTGAGATGAGGTATTATGTACACTATTTACATTATTCAGACTATTGTCCTCATCTTTGACGCCATATTTATTACAACGTTTCGGCCTTTCAGTATCTGTCTATATTTCTGAGATGAGGTATTATGTACACTATTTACATTATACAGACTATTGTCCTCATCTTTGTCGCCATATTTTTCTACAACGTTTCGGCCTTTCAGTATCTGTCTATATTTCTGAGATGAGGTATTATGTACACTATTTACATTATTCAGACTATTGTCCTCATCTTTGTCGCTATACAACGTTTCGGCCGTTGTACGCTCCGTCCTTCTTCAGGTGATTGGAATGTTCGACATGTTTACATTAATGTAGATAGTGCATATATTATCATATATTAAAAAAAAATGGGGAAAAGAGACATTTGAACTATTTGTACATGAATGTGCAAATGTACAATGAATGGGCCGTGAATCAGATTGGCTAGGTCTAGGATAGAAAGTGTCGACCATCCTTTCATCATTTCCCCTTGTACCACACTTGTTTTAATTAAAACAATAAATTTTTTCGCAAGTTTACGCCTTTTTACGGCGTTTGTCCCCATATTTGAGTATTTTAACGGAAGACAACGAAATCCGGAGGCGAATTGATACAGGGTAAGATGCCTTCCAAAGTCTAAGCAAAGTATTAAGTAAAAAGAAACATTTTGTTAGAAACAAAGAAAAGTGTATTGAACTATCGGTCGTCTTATATGTCAATGAATTCTGGACAATTTCATCACAGATGAAAAAGAGACTCGAGACAACAGAAATATGGTGCTACAGAAGGATGTTGAGAATATTATGGACTGAACATGAGAGCAATGTCTATGAGAGAATTTTAACATATAAACATATCTTTCCGGATAAATAATGGAGATTTTTCATCTCGACTGGGTCAGCTTTATTAATTCCTCATGCCCGTCTATATTTCCTCCTTTCCATCTCCCTCAGCGAGAGAGCCTCTTGATTTTGTCCAAGAGTAGAATACAGCGGCTTCTCTTTATCGAAGGGTTGGACGGGTCTTACTAACAGCAATTATGCTTTTTTTTTTACTTTGTTTTGATACTTAGTTTGTTTTGGGGTTCACTCCTCTCTTTCATAACCATTCATCCGATTTTATATATATATATATATATATATATATATATATATATATATATATATATATATATATAGTAAATAATATTTATCAACTCATTGGGATATTTATTTTATAACGAGAGAGGATGTATTATTATGCTGTATGGAGGATTGTTCGGCGACGGATGAGTTTTTAATGCCGTATGAGGAAATTTTAACCAGTGAATGGGTCGTGAATCGAATTAGCAAGGTATAAGATAGTGATGACCAAACATAACCTATTCCCCATTTTCGACCTTGTGCTATAATTGTATTAATCTACAATAAATCTCAATAATGGTGATTTTCTAATGTCGAACATTCCACCCACCTGAAGAAGAGCGTACAACGGCCGAAACGTTGTAATAAATATGGCGACAAAGATGAGGACAATAGTTCGATTAATATAAATAGTGCATGTATTTTCATATATTTAAAAAAAAAAAAATGGGGAAAAGAGACATTTGAACGATTTGTACATATTGACATTTTATGTCATGGGGTTTTTAGATTCTTTGTGAATGTTAAATATTGTGGTATATGTAGTATTGAATGATGAGGGAGGAGTTTTTGTTGTGAACGAGCAAATTGTAATGAATGAATGGGCCGTGAATCAGATTGGCTAGGTCTAGGATAGAAAGTGTTGACCATCCTTTGTCATTTCCCCTTGTACCACATAATTAAAACAATAAATATAAATTCTTTCCCGAGTTATTACGCCTTTTTACGGCGTTTGTCCTCATTTTTGAGTGTTTTAACAGAAGACATCGAAATCCGGAGGCGAATTGATATAGAGTAAGATGTCTTCCAAAGTCTAAGCAAAGTATTAAGTAAAAAGAAACATTTTGTTAAAAACAAAGAAAAGAGTATTGAACTATCAATATATGGCAGTGAATTCTGGACAATTTCATCACAGATGAAAAAGAGACTCGAGACAACAGAAATATGATGCTACAGAAGGATGTTGAGAATATTATGGACTGAACATGAGAGCAATGTCTATGAGAGAATTTTAAAGAAAATGGGACCCAAAAGTGTACCTATATGTAAAATCAGAAAGACAGTTGAAATTTTTAGGGGTCATCATGCGGAAAGGGGGCTTAGAAGATTTGGCACTCACAAGACAGTCACCGATGTAACGAGTTTGTGTATGTGAATATACTCTTTCGCGATTTATTTGTTTGTAATTGTTTTCATGAACTTTTCTCTATGTTATTTAGATTTTATGAATGTAAGCGCAGTACTAGATTGGCGGGAAGGTCTCATCATTTTATGAGCAGGAGTATGTTCTATGCTAACAATTTCTTCTGTCGCCTTTCTTGCTCGTGGGATTCTCTTCCGGGTTCTTGCTTCCTAGTCAAGTTTGATTTTCAAAATTTTATATTCATTATCTATGAATATCTTCCGTCTTCTTAGTTCTTGGTCTTTTATTGTCCTCTCTTCTTAATAATATTTTTATCATATTCTCTAACTCAGTAAATCATTGCGTAGGTACCTCCACTTTTTGCTCAGTAAATCTTTGCGTAAGTACCTCCACTTTTTGCTCAGTAAATCTTTGTGTAGGTACCTCCACTTTTTGCTCAGTAAATCTTTTTGCGAAGGTACCTCCACTTTTTGCTCAGTAAATCTTTTGCGTAAGTACCTCCACTTTTTGCTCAGTAAATCTTTGTGTAGGTACCTCCACTTTTTGCTCAGTAAATCTTTGCGAAGGTACCTCCACTTTTTGCTCAGTAAATCTTTGCGTAAGTACCTCCACTTTTTGCTCAGTAAATCTTTGCGAAGGTACCTCCACTTTTTGCTCAGTAAATCTTTGCGTAGGTACCTCCACTTTTTGCTCAGTAAATCTTTGCGTAAGTACCTCCACTTTTTGCTCAGTATATATTTGCGTAGGTACCTCCACTTTTTGCTCAGTAAATCTTTGCGAAGGTACCTCCACTTTTTGCTCATTAAATCTTTGCGTAGGTACCTCCACTTTTTGCTCAGTAAATCTTTGCGTAGGTACCTCCACTTTTTGCTCAGTAAATATTTGCGTAGGTACCTCCACTTTTTGCCCAGTAAATCTTTGCGTAAGTACCTCCACTTTTTGCTCAGTAAATCTTTGCGTAAGTACCTCCACTTTTTCGCGGAAAAACAGCATATCATAATGGAAAAAGTCATAAACTTAATAAAAACAAAGATTTATAGTCAAAATGTTTATGTCATTATTAAGATGAAAGACCAAAATATTTTTTGATTATTTTTTGAAATTTTTAATCCTTGCTAGCGCGTTCGAAATTTGGGTTCAAAATCTTGTTTTGTTTACGTCAGCGGTGAACACTTACAATTACTTCTTTTGCGCTTTTTCCTGGTGAAAACACATTGATTTGGAAATTCTTGTAAAAATCAAATAATTGTCAGATTTTAATTAAATTTTCAAGACTTATTCACAAATGAATGAAATTATTTTTGAAATTTTTTATTTTAGAAAACCTTGCTAAAAATATTTTTTTTACATCTGATAACACCCCACAACCACCACTTAATTACGTGAAATTTCGCGAAATTCCTTTTTATTTCCATTTTTTTTTTATTAATTAAACGTAGAACTTCTTGGAGAATGTAAATCATCTAATTATTTTTTTCAAACTTTTACTATTCTAACTGAAAATCTGCTCCGAATAGTAAACGAAAAAATGTAATCAAACATGGCAATATTTAATTAGAAAAGCTTTTAATTGCTTTTGTAAATAAGTTAATATTAAGGACACTATTGTGTGAAGAAATATTTTTTTGATGAATAATGAATGTTTACAAGAATTTTTTCATTTTTAAAAAAAATTAATTATAATAATTTATAATAGTTTAAAATATTGTATTACTCTATTTCCTGCATGTGATATTGTAATTAAGTGGAAACGAAATTTACGAATCCAAAATTGAAAAAATTAATAAACAATATTTTACTATTCTATTTTTAAAATATCTTTTTATTTTTTCACTTTAATTGTTCCTTTTTTCATCTATGGTATCCTAAACATAACATTATTATGAAAAGACCACGTGCTTGAATTGAAGAAAATAGCAAAATATTATTTAGCTAATGTAAATTAAAGTTTATAAACTATTAATGATTAAACAATATTTAAATTATTTCAAAAAATTTCTAGATCAATGTAATAATTTATTTGCTTATTTATATTTATTTTAATTTCATCTGTTATTAAATTCTAAAATTAATTTAAGAAAATTTTATAGTACTTTAATTTTTTACTTTTTCATAAAACATCTGCAAACGTAACTAAAAGTCAATAAAATATTAGATAATTGCAGAAAATGTGTTCATTTATAAAAATTACTAGGTAGTTAAAAACGAAAAAAAAATGCGTTCACTTAGATTTCGCGAATTTATGTCAATTCTGGTCATCCATACTAGATGTCATCACCTCGGAACTTATCAATACGTCAATAAAGATGAAAGAAAAACAGGACCCGTTGCTAATAAATGCTTGTATATTACTTTTTATGCTATAAGTTATATTTCTTTCAATTCAGATTAATTTAACTTTAAATTTGCTAATTTTTAACGTGTCACAAATATATATTTTATTTTTGGAAAATTTTTAAAACTGACAATTTTGTTTTGTTTACAAATTTCTTAAAAATAAGAAAATGGCCACTTTTAAGAAAATTTTCATAAATCGGTCAAAAAGTTGAGATTCCGATCTATATAATATTTTTTTGAAATACACCAGAATATTTTACTTACTGGGAATTCAAGACAAAATGAAATCTTCAAGAATGCTTTTTCATTTTTAAAAATTCATTTTAAATCTTAGGTATTTAAAATTTATACCAAACTCTTAATAGTATTTTAATCATATTCTCTAACGCCCAGTAAATCTTTGCGTCTTAGTGGCTTTAATGCCTTGCGTGAGGTGAAATGATTAAAAAAAGATTTACGCTACTTTTACTGTGTTTATCCTCATTTTAAATGTATTACATCCTGTTTACCTCAAAAAACGGGTTACGTCACGGCTTTTGAAACCAGTTAATGATGAAAAACGGGATATTTCTTCATATATATATATATATATATATATATATATATATGAAGAAATATATATGCGCTTAGTTGCGACTCTCGATACTTTTTTTAAATAAATGAAAGCGAAGATGAGTTTTATGCTAAGCAGAAACGAAATTTAAAGACAGTCTTATTGAAAAACAAAACAAACATTTGAGAAAAATATCAAATATATAAATGGCATTTTTTTTTCGCTACAGACCAAAACTATGTTCTCTCTCTCTCTTTCTCTCTTGCTCTCTCACTCTCTCTCTCTCTCTCAGACACAGATACACACATACGCACAAATGTGTTGCACACCTACGCACACATCCATATGGACATATACGTATACACATGCAGCATACATACACATTCTCCCTCTCTTTTTACCACACACACACACACACACACACATACATAATCACTCACCAACGTCTTAAGGCTATACATTCATTCAAACCTACACACGCTCACGATCGCATTTTTAATCGTTTTACCCCAAGCAAGGTAACAAATCCACTAAGACGCAGTAGATTACAGGGAGTGAAATAAAAGAGGATGACTTTGGTAAGGATAAGTGAGGAAAAGGTCAAAACACGAAAACAGGATTTCGGAAGATTGTGGGCGACAGGGAAGCAAGAAGCCACAAGAGAGTTTCACAGGTGAGAAGTGAGAGAAAAGAAACTATTACAATATAAACTTCCGGTTGGATTTAGCTAGTTCGACAGGGAAACGTTCAGACCCTGTTGCAAATCTAGAAACTAAGGAGATCAGCTCATGAGATATTTGTAGAAAAGGCAAAGGGAAGACACGTCACGTCAGTGAGAAACTGACTGAAGTCGAGATGCCAGGTCAGGATCAATTACATTGCAGACCATTCTTTGGATTTTGTCAAGAACCTCAAGAGGAACAGCAAGGACACCAGACAGTATATGGTAACAGTATTCAATGCACGGCCTGGTGGTAGATTTATAAATGTGCAAGATAGATTCTGACGAGAAAGATTGTCTGGTACGACAAAGTGAACCAACTTTCTTAGCAAGTAGACCTAGCATTTGATTCAATATAATCACTCCACTTCATGTCAATGGGCAACGTGAGTGCAAGAAGATCCAAAGTGTTGCAATCTGACCCTTATCTAGTAATCCTCTATTTTTAAGAAGTTCTTGGTCCCTGTACTGGGAGACTAACAATAAACAAAATATGACGAAAGAAAAAAATCTGGATCGTTTTGACTCCGATAGCCCTTTTTGGATTTGCAACCGCTATGAAATATCACGTTTGGATCAATTACATTACAGATCTTTCTTTAGATTTTGTCGAGAATCTCCAGGTATATAGCAGGAGCACCAGACCAGAAATGGCAGTAATATTCTAAGCACAAACGAATTTCCTTTTTTTTTTTAAGCATTACGCCCCGAGCAAGGCGTGAAGCCACTAGGATGCAGAAGATTTGGAGCGAGAGCGGATAGGAGTGATAGAAGAAAGGATGAGGAGAGGGATAGTGGGTAGATCAAGGTAACTGGAGGTGTCGATTGACATTACATTTGAATAGTTGGAGATTATAGCTCTCAGGGAAACAGTAATTGGGAAGGGTGTTCCACAGGCGAGAGGTGCGAGGTATGAAGCTATTGGAGTAGAAGAGACGGCTACATTTAAAAGTTTCTACAGTGTAAGGGTAGGAGCGGGATGCCAGCCTCGTATGGCGGTTGAATTCATGGAGTCTGGGGGAAACCTAGCAACTGATTCAATATATTCATTCCATTTCATGACGGTGGAAGGGGTGAGTCCCCGAAAGCGCGAAGATTAGCATCAGCCATGATGATGGTAATCAGAAAGCGTTCTCTGTGGTGATTAAATAAAAATAATTTTGATCTGGAGGCGTTAAAATTTATAAGCCATTCCCTGCCACTGATTGGAGGTACTTTTCGGGAGTAGTTTCCAGTTCTACTTTGTCGGACTTGCCACTAAGACAGGAATAAACAGTTGTGTCATCGGTATAGATATCTAGTTAGGAACTGAGGACATTGGGAATGTTGTTGGTGACCAGGAATATGACAAAAGGTTTTTGCTTATTTTCAATCAACTGTATCAAAAATTTGGTACACGTCCAAATCAAAATGTGACGGGAAGAGAAGTAAACATAGGGGCAGACAACAAAATACGTCAAAATGTCTGAATAGAAAGCTCAAAGTCTGTCTATATTTCTGAGATGAGGTATTATATACATTATTTACATTATTCGGACTATTGTCCACATCTTTGTCGCCATATTTATCACAACGTTTCGGCCGTTGTACGCTCCGGCCTTCTTCAGGTGGTTGGAATGTCGAACTGAACCCTTTATTTCGCTCACCGGGGTAGACTGTTCTAGTTCCACGAACTCACACTCTTTGGGTCCTGTCACTGCCACGTGTCCAGAAATCCATACCCAGATGTCCTCAAGCACAGTGGATAAAGGCGTTGGTTAGATCCAGTGACAGGACCCAAAGAGTGTGAGTTCAATACCCGGTTAAGGCAGTGGAGAACTTTCAGAGGGAAATTAACAGGAGAAAACTGATAACTGACATCCATCAAACATGTGGAACTAGAACAGGACAGACCGGGTTCTATAGCTTTGATAGCAACTCGTCTATCGTAGAAAGAAATAGCAACCTAATGCGGAAAAAAATCTGCCTCGTCTGTCATGTATCACGCATGGCAAATAACTGACTGAGTCCTTATAGTTTGAATTCCATTCCAGTCCATTACATTCACTTACGTGTTAATACGTGTTAATACCCTTGGAAAAGGTATGAATCCTATTCTTCCCCAGCTATGAGTAAATAGCAAGACACACTGGGTTCTATAGCTTTGGATGGCAACTGATCTACTGGAGAAAGAAATCATGATAATTTAACTGAATACCACGTAAATGATTAGGGAATACGATCATCAGCACCTGAATAGTCAATGTACTTGTGGAGACATTTTTCTCATTTCATTGACTGAAAATCGGTTTGGTGAGGATCACGTCATTAAAAATAATAATGTCGTTAAAAAGTGTTAAATCATTTTATATTTAATTAAAAGTGTTAAACCTTTGGGCAAACTTGAACCTTCGTGCAAGCAAAACAAAACACTGTATCAAAAAGGACATTTTTTTGTCATTGATACCGCTATTTTAACTACCTTCCCTCCCTCGGCAATGTTTATTGTTTTAAAGAGCGATTATTATAATTGCCATGAAACCTAAACCTATGAAAGTGACTTTATACATTTTCTTTGTTCATGAGAATTTACAAAATTAATAAACATTATTTATTGAATAGATTGTTTATTTACAATATTTATTATATTATTTATTGGGATGGTTGGCAAAACATCGGCTAAATGCCAATTGATTCAAACTTTATAAAATAGTAATTAATAAGGATTTCCTTATAGTCGCTTCGAATATTTTAATAATTTAGTGAATGTTTATAAATTTAGGAATAAAAAAAAAATGTTTTCATATTTATTTTTTATAAATCGGTAAATGATAAATATTGCCTTGCATTAGTTTTTATACAATTGTATTAGTTAATGGGTTATTTAATGCTGACAAAATTTTTTATTGCTGGTAATATTTTTTCCAAAAATATATTGCTGCTAATGATGTGTTGCTAGTAATATTTTATTCTTCAAAAATTCATTGCTGGTAATAATCTTTTTTTAAAAAAAAATTTACTGCTGGTATTAAAATCTGTTTTTACAATTTCTTAGTGTTTTTACCCCAGTTTGGAGGTTAACTATTTGCCCATAGCTCGATCCCTAACAGGTGCTACCACCCCGGGTCAGGGGGCATCTGGGAACATCAGCAATTAAGAGGTGGTTCCACGCTCCTCAAAACCTCCTGAACAGAGCCCTTGCTGTTGGATGTAGTTTATCGTCTTACCGAGTACGCAGATGTAGTTTATCGTCTTACCCAGAACGCAGATGTAGTTTATTGTCTTATCCAGGACGGGGATGTAGTTTATCGTCTTACCCAGGACGCAGATGTAGTTTATCGTCTTATCCAGGACGGGGATGTAGTTTATCATCTTACTCAGGACGCGGATGTAGTTTATCGTCTTACTCAGGACGCGGATGAAGTTTATCGTCTTACATAGGACGCGGATATAGTTTATCGTCCTATCCGGGACGTGGATGTAGTTTATCGTCTTACCCAGGACGTGGATGTAGTTTATCGTCTTACATAGGACGCGGGTGTTGTTTATCGTCTTACCCAGGACGCGGATGTAGTTTACTTCTTACCTAGGACGCCCAAACTTTTTATACTTAGAATCAGAAGGAAACCATAGAAATTTCTAAGACACATAATGAGGAAAGAGGGATTGGAGAAATTGATACACTATTAAAGACAAGAGGGATAGAGGAAAGCAGAGAGAAACCAAACTAACGAACTTGTGTACTGTAAACAGATTGGAAAAACAGGTACTGCAAAGGGTGATCAACAAAACAAACAAAGCTTACAAACATTAATGAATAATATAGGAAATATTTGAGAGCCTGAAGGGACGCGACACCTAAAACAAAAAGAAGCATGTCTACTTAATAAGATGGTAAGGAACGCGTTCAGATTTTATTTCGATGGAAAGTTTATGTTAGAATAAAAACAATGTTCCATCCAGCAAAGTTGACCTGGCAATTATTTTCAAGAAAAGCTAAAACAAACTTGTTGATGAACATTGTTTGTATTTAGTGAAAGTTTTGCCTTAATAAATGCCGAAACGAAAATGAGTAGAAAAGTATGAATTGTGATTTTTTTTTTGTTATGATTCTTACCAAAACATTAAATGATTGCATCATTGTTGCCTCCATTTGGACATTTTGTAAAAATATCGTTTTTGGTTCGAATCATGGCAATTAATTTGTTGAATGACGCCAGAATATTAGTTTGTTAAGCAGACATTGTGACATTTCTTCTTTGCTCTTAAGTATAAACGCTAGACTAACAAATATCTAAATATGATATTCCTTTAATTTTTGCCAGCGAAATTTCTCTGTCTCTCCTCATCTATCTATCTATCTATCTATCAGTCTATTCATATCTATCTATCTATCTATCTATCTATCTATCTATCTATCTATCTATCTATCTATCTATCTATCTATCTATCAGTCTATTCATATCTATCTCCTTATATTAACATCTATCTATCTATTCATATATATCTCCTTATATGAATATCTATCTATCTATCTATCTATCTATCTATCTATCTATCTATCTATCTATCTATCTATCTATCTATCTATCTAATGAGTTGATATCTATCCTTGTACATATGTATTTGTCTATTCATATCTATCTCCTTATATTAACATCTATATATTCATATCTATCTCTTTATATTAATATCTATCTATCTATCTATCTATCTATCTATCTATCTATCTATCTATCTATCTATCTATCTATCTTTCTATCTATCTATCTAATGAGTTGATATCTATCCTTATATGTACGTATCTATCTATCTATCTATCTATCTATCTATCTATCTATCTATCTATCTATCTATCTAATGAGTTGATATCTATCCTTATATGTACGTATCTGTCTATTCATATCTATCTATCTATCTATCTATCTATCTATCTATCTATCTATCTATCTAATGAGTTGATATCTATCCTTATATGTACGTATCTATCTATCTATCTATCTATCTATCTATCTATCTATCTATCTATCTATCTATCTATCTATCTATCTATCTATCTAATGAGTTGATATCTATCCTTATATGTACGTATCTGTCTATTCATATTCATCTATCTATCTATCTATTCATCTATCTATCTATCTATCTATCATCTATCTATCTATCTATCTAATGAGTTGATATCTATCCTTATATGTACGTATCTGTCTATTCATATCTATCTATCATATCTATCTATCTATCTATCTATCTATATCTATCTATCTATCTATCTAATGAGTTGATATCTATCCTTATATGTACGTATCTATCTATCTATCTATCTATCTATCTATCTATCTATCTATCTATCTATCTATCTATCTAATGAGTTGATATCTATCCTTATATGTACGTATCTGTATTCATATCTATCATCTATCTATCTATCTATCTATCTATGTATTCATATCTATCTATCTATCTATCTATCTATCTATCTATCTATCTATCTATCTATCTAATGAGTTGATATCTATCCTTATATGTACGTATCTGTCTATTCATATCTATCTATCTATCTATCTATCTATCTATCTATCTATCTATCTATCTATCTATCTATCTATCTATCTATCTCATTTATTCACCTGGCCTTGACGAACGATTCGACACGAAAATCGTTTGAGTCAGTCAATTAAACATTTAATGATTTGCTGAATATTATAACTCTGGTTATCTATTCTTGCTCGGCTGGCCTGTAATTACATTAAATTCTGGTAATTTTAAAAGCAATGGATAGCGACTCGGATTGAGGAATCGGAGAGCCGAGTTCGAATTCCAGTCGAATCAATTACATTCCTTGTAAAAATTACCTTGGGAATGGTTTGAATCCTCTTCTTCTCCCCCCCCCCAAGCTATGGGTAAATAGCAGGAGAGACCGGATTCTATAGCCTTGGATGGCAACTGGTCTACCTCAGGAAGAAATGACAACCTACAGCGGAAAAAATATGCATCGTCAGTTATGTATCGTAAAATACATGATCGCCTAAGCGTGTATCAAGCATAGCACATATCTGACTGACTGCATTTTCATGTATTTTTTATTTTTTAATATTAATATTAATACATGCCCGCCAACCCACACTCGCGCAGGCACACGCCCGCATATATATATATATATATATATATATATATATATATATATATATAAAAACCAAAAATGATGTAATTAACAGACTACCTGCCAAAAGAACCTATAAAAAAAGAAGAAAAAACATTAAACCATAAAAATTCAAAACCAAAAAAAAAAAAGGAAACACGTAGCCAAGCAGTAAATTAAAGTGCTCAACTCTTAGGCTATCCAGACAGGGTAAAAATAAAAAAAAACGCTTCACAGTATCCAGCATCAATGAGGCCTTCATTTCTTTCTTTCTCTCTCTCATATATATATATATATATATATATATATATATATATATATATATATATATATATATATACAGTAACCCGGATATAAGGGAAAGCCGGATATAAGAGAGATTTTCTCTGATCCCAAATTAGAGCCTGTGTTAATGTATATAAAATAGACCAAACCCGGATATAAGAGAAACCCGGATATAAGAGACTTCTTCTCCGGTCCTGACAACTCTCTTATACCCGGGTTACTCTGTTATATATATATATATATATATATATATATATATATATAAAGAGAGAGAGAGAGAGAGTCTGGACATAGAAATCAACACTGCTTGTTGACTGCCAGTTTCATGGTTCAAACAGTCTTCGAACCATCTTCAGAAATTAACAGGATTGCGTTGTATTTCAATATATATATATATATATATATATATATATATATATATATATATATATATATATATATATAGTTTATGAAAAACTAGGTAATCCGTATGGGTAAACCTAAGTAGGATAAAATCCAGAGAGCTGAATGTAAATCCAGAGCAAATAATTTAAATAAAAACAGACCACTTTAAGGTTCCATGTAATAAATTATTTCACCACAACCCTTTTAAAGGACTGCGGATTATCAGAGTAGGAATTATTTATTATATTTTATTATGATTTTTTCATATTGACTAAAACAATTTACTCACGAAAAAAATGCAACTTCGTTTCGGTGCATTTAGTTGCACGTCGACTCAAAGCTTGAAGCATCTTTGTCGTGAGTAAATTGTTTTTGTCTATATGAAAAATTATAATAAATAAATTTAGAAAAAACAAAATTATAAAAATTATAAAGTTATAAGCAAAATTAGAAATTTAGACACATTAAATATGGTGAATATGTGAATTTTAAAAAAATTTGTTATTTCAATGAAATGGAGTGTTAATTATGAGACGCCATATATATATATATATATATATATATATATATATATATATATATATATATATATATACATGCATATACATATATATATATATTGCTATTAAGCGAGCAATATGTCTGACTGATATTAAATCAGTCCTGTTTCGATCACGGCTTGAAGCACTCAGACGTATAGCCAAACTGAGGAACTGTGATAGAGGGAAACTATATATGACTACATATATATCTATGCCACCCGGAAATCCGGTTGAAGTCTCCAGAGAAAGTTTGTTTTTTTAAAAAAAAAAAAAACACCACCGGCATAAACATTGAAGTAAATTGAATAGACTTATCCTTTCTGTCGTATGACGATGGCCTAGAGGTAATGTATTTAACTGATGTCAAATAAGTTCGGACGTCTGCTCACACTGAGGAACTGTGATGCAGCGAAACCGTCGCTCTGTGGATGAATATATATAGTATATATATATATAGTATATACATAGTATATATATATAGTATATATATAGTTTATATATATATATATATACATAGTATATATACTATATATATACTATATATACATATACATATAGTATATATATAGTATATACATAGCATATATATATACTATATATATATACTATATATAGTATATATATATAGTATACATATAGTATATATATATATATATATAATATATATATAGCACTATATATATATAGCACTGTATATATATATATATATATATAGCATAGATAGTATATATATATACTATATATATAGTATATATATATATATATATATATATATATATATATATATATATATATATATATATATATATATATACATAGTATATACATAGTATATATATAGTATATATATAGTATATACATAGTATATACATAGTATATATATATATATATATATATATATATATATATATATATATATACTATATATATATAGTATCTATATATATATATATATATATATATATATATATATATATATATATATATATGTATATATATATATAATATATATATATATATATATATATATATATATATATATATATATATATATATATATATATCGTGCTGTGTAAAGGTAAATGATCCCCTAAGATAATATCTTGAAGAATTGTCTCTTTTCCTGGATGATCACCAAATCTTAATTAAACTATATATTCATTAAGAAAAACCATCATTAAATCTATTAGAAACACTTTCAGAATTCTTTATGAAGCTGGAATAAAAATATTAATTAAAAATTAATATGTTCAAAAGTTAGTGAACCTTTACATTTAGTATCTGATGACTGCTATTTTTGTGGTTACCCTGTCATCTCGTCTTATTCTATAATTTTTAAGAAGTTTCTCGCATTAGTAAGTACCGATTTTTGATCATTCTCCTTGGAAAACCTCTCACAATTACTCGATTTTACTTGGGTTTCTTGCTGGCACTGCCTTCTTTTACTTGAATCACAAATTTTCAATTGGGTTTACATCAGGACAATTGGGTTTAGATCAGGCTGTTACGAGATTTCTTTTACGAATTCATTCTTTTGTGGATTTGCTTTGATCATTTACATCATTGTCCTGTTGGAAATTCAAGCCCCGACCTAAACTCAACTTTTGAACAGAGGACAAGACACTTTCGTTCAAAATTGCTTTGTATCTTGCAGAGACCATTGTGGCGTCAATGCCTACTATTTTGCCTGTTCCAGTTACAGCAAAGCAACCCTAAATCATAATACTGTCACCGCCATGTTTAATGGTTGGTATCAAATTATTGTCTTCAAAAGCCGTATTAGACTTATTATTCTTCCCAAAAAAAGCTCTAGTTTGGTCTCATCTCACCATAAAACAATTTGTCAGAATGTTTCTAGCTTATTAATATGAGCTTTGACGCAGTTGAGGCGAGCATGATTGTGCTATTTCGTAAGCAGCAGTTTTTTCTACTCATTCTGCCATGAAGATCTGCATTGTTCAGATTTCTTAGTACTGTAGATGTATACACGTTGTTTCCGACATTGGCCAATGAACATTAGAGAGCCGTAAAGGTAAAAGCAGGATTTGCCTGGGTCTGCCGAATTAGATGTGCACTTGTTCTTGCTGTTACTGTTCACAGACAGCCACTTCTTGCTTGCGATTCCGTCATACCAAATGTCTTCCATTTGTAAATAATTTGTTGCATGGTGAAGTGCACTCTAAATAGTTATGATAGATTTTTGATCATTCAAATCATTTTCCTGTTGGAAATTCAAGGTCCGACCCAAACTCAATTTTTGAACAGAGGATAAGACACTTTCGTTCAAAATTGCTTGGTATCTTGCAGAGACCATTGTGGCGTCACCACCCAATTTTTTTACCTACAGCAAAGCACCCCCAAATCATAATGCTGTCACCGCCATGTTTAATGGCTGGTATCAAATTATTGTCTTCAAAAGCCGTATTAGGAGCTCGCCAGATATACCAAATGTCTTCCATTTGTAAATAACTAGCAGCAATCGCTATCACTTGACTTAAAATATTTTTGCCCTTCCTTGCCTTTCAAGGAGTGCCCTTTGCCATGCTGACGTTGCTACATGCCTTACTTCTTGCCTATCTCACACTGCGAATTTTTTCTAAGCTCTATACTAAACATTAAATCTCTTGCGAAAAAAAGAACTAAACAAAATGAACACAAAACGATCAGCTTTAAAAAAGGACTCGTAACTGGAAAAACCGAATGATAAAAGAATGTTAACAACAAATACTTTTTCACACCGAACCCAGTTCTGCGGAATCAGAATCAACGTTGAGTTTAAGCAAGCGAATGAGACAATTGGAGTAAAGTGCCATGCAAATTTAAATTTTTCCCACTTGTGACGAATACAGCTATCGCTTTTTTTTTTGCATGCTAGCATGCTAGTTAACATTCGTTTCAGTCAGCTGTTGGCTCTCACGTTGGCCAATATAATCTTCCTGCCTATTCGTGGCAGCCAGCTATAGGCTCTCACTCTGGCCAGTAGAAAATGGCCGCAAACTACATGAAAACTGCTGTAGAAGCATGAAAAAATCGATTATTTCCACTATCGATGTGGGTTGGGAAATGCAACGTTCGTCTTGGCCTTCCCACTAACTTGGAGCATGTGCATGTAAATTTTGGTGCAAATCCGTCGAAAATTGCGGCCGTGCATTCGTTACACACACACACACACACACACACATCCTGCCTTTTTTAGATTTGTTGCATGATGGAGATGTGCACTCTAAATAGTTATGACGGATTTTTGTAGCCATATCCATCATTATGGATGCGATTTTTAAAGCTTCACGAAGTTCTTTTGATCTTTGCATATATATACAAATATATATATTTTTAAAATTTAGTCTTTCCATTTTTTTACATGTGCACAAAATAAACATGTAAAGCAAAAATACAGAATATATATGTAAGGGTTCACTTACTTTTGCACATCTTAATATTTATATTCCAGCTTGATAAAGAAATTTGAAAGTGGTTGTAATTGATTTAATAAAGGCTTTTCTCAATGAATATATAATTTAATTCAGATTTGTTGATTAACTGAAAAAAAATCTGTTCCGAAGTTATCCGTATACTTGGATGAGTATCGCTGCGGAACTGAATATATCAAGTCTACCTTGTGTCTTCTTCCTCACTTAGGCCCGTAGTACAGTTGGTATAACGTTTGCGTTGTATCGAAATGATGCGGGTTCGATTCTCGGTAGTGGATACGCGCTGCTGATGTGTCCCAAATAAGGCGAAACGCTGCTGATGTGTCCCAAATAAGGCGATTATGTATATATATTTCTTGCCTTTAATGCCATAATATATTTATATATATTATGGCATTAAAAGGCAAGACATTTTTTACTATAGATCATGATAAATTTTAAAACAAAAACATAAACACAAGTCGACCGGTTTTCGTCCCCTCTCGTCAGAACTGTAAACGGGGAAACAAATTATGAAAAGAAAGTCTGTCGCGGACGACGTGAATGAATGGACGGGGAAAAAATATAATAATAAAAAATACAATTTTAAAATTTATCATGGCCTATAGTAAAAAAAATTCTTGCCTTTAATTCCATAATACGTTTTTGTACCGTTAAAAACATATTTAAATATATATATATATATATATATATATATATATATATATATATATATAGGTAACTACACTCGTCTCGAAAAACCTTCGATTTCTTGATTTGCTCATGGTCAAATCAATTTCGAAGAAAAAAAAAAATGTTTTAAAAAGAAAGAGATATGAACATGAATGTCTGTCGAAAATAATCGTACAGCATACAGGTCCACCCCCCGCCAAAAAAAAAAAACAGTTCGAGTAATCAACTAACTTAAAAGTGCTCAATACAAAAGTAGAGCAGACGATCCATTTTAGATGAAACCTTGATAGGTTTGTCTGGCTCTCTAGGTTTGACTATATATATATATATATATATATATATATATATATATATATATATATATATATATATGAAAGAGAAGAAGCGGTGGTTACTGTTGTCATATTTTTATAATTTTGTGGACGGACAGAGGAACCTTTGGACTTTTGGAGGTGGTTTCTCAATATGTTGAGGCATTTCGTGATGGGTATGTTGATTTTATTTGTAATAAAAGTTATATACATAAAATATATAAATACATGAACGTATTTTATATATTTATGTATTTTAGATAAGTACATAAATTACATAAAGTTATTTGTTTTATTTATATGTTGTTTTATGTATACAATGATTCGATGTCACGGCTCGCCATGACCATGTTTTCAATATTTACGTTTCGTATTCTCTGGATTA